>CAUYPK010016195.1:0-68460 GCA_963574355.1 Loris lydekkerianus | reverse complement strand
CACACCATGACACCCCCACCCCCTCCTTCCCTCTCTCTATTCTTCCCTTCCCCCACCTCCTCCCTCCTTTCCTCTCTCTGCTCTTCCCTCCCTCACCCCCTCCTTCCCTCAGTGTCTTATTTTTAATTACTATATTACTCTGCCTTACTGCAAAGTACAATAATAATCACCATCTGAACACTCATGAAGATCTAGGCTCAAGAACTCTTCACAAATTGTCCAGAATTGTGAGAACACTGCTGGTTCACCCCATTTTACAGCAGAAGAATCAGAGGGCTGCAAACGTAATGTGTTGCTTCTGTCGTTCAAGTGGTAGGATCTGAATTTATGTATCTGTCTAAAGGTCTCCCAGTGGTTTCCAAACGATGACTTTGAAGTCCGAGAAGGCCCATAGGGGTAGCTCACATGTAACGCTCTGCTTGTGGTCTCCAGGGGAGGTGGCCTCGGGCTAATCTGTGGCTGAGGGACCATCTCTGATAAGAGCAGAGCTGAGCATTTACTCAAGGCTAGACAATCCAGATAATTTATGGGGTGGAATCTGAAGAAGGGCCATGAAGATTTACTAGGCTAGTTAGTTTTTAATTTGGAATCTGAATGAGAAGATGTAGGGAGAATCAGCCAATTAGTAGAAGAGTAATAGCAGGAACACAAGAAATGTCCAGACCAAGAGCCTGATGAAGAGACACTGAAGTCCAGGCAGTAGAAGAACCATGGATTTTTTGTAGCAATGAGGTAAAAGAGTTACCGAGGAACCTGAGTGTCTCTGAGAATGACGGCTTTCTTTTATCTTTATCATAAGCCCTCATTTCTTAAGGTTCATTGTATGGATTTTGCTTTTTATTACCAGGAGTCAAAATTATGTACTGGATAAGGAATTATTTTTATTAAGTCTAGTAATGAGTGGGTCAAAACCAAGAGAGATAAATAGGACAGCTTAGAAATCAAGACGTGTTTACCTGTTTGTTGTGAGATCAGAGAGCATCTAGGAGCAGGGGCTGACCAATCACTTAGAGAACACCTTCCCTGGAGAGTCACCAGAATCCAGTGTGGACTTTGCATAGGAGAAATAACACTGCTGTCTTCGCCGGTGATATCAGGGTATTGTTTAATGCTGTAAAATATTCTATAATCTCCTGCTAATATTATTTAGAATCCTTTGGTTCTTACAAGCAACAGAAGCAGAATCTGGATATTTTAAGCAAAATGTAAATTTGTTGGAAGAACACAGGGTATCTAACAGAATCACAAGGAAAGCTGAATAGCCAGTCTTCCAAAAGAGGACCCAGGCCAGCCCTGAAGATAAAAGTAGAAATTTATAGGCAAAATGAATCCATTCCAGCCACGTTCTGTCCTCTTTTCTGTTCTTCAGATTCCCAGGAATTTCAGATTGGCTTATTTTGGGGTCATTTTTCTACTCTTTGGGAAAAGGAAGGTAGGGCATTTTGATAGACTATCCCACTTAAATGGTATGCCATAATTCTCCAAAGGAGATTCAGGCATTGCTAAAAAACAAACACAGCAAAAACCAAACCCAGCTCTATATTGGACATCGTGTGCAAGGTGACCATCCATTTCATCATGGATACCACTGTTGGAAATGTAAGTTAGCATAGCCATTATGAAAAACAGTATAGAGATTCATAAAAAAGTAAAAATAAAATGACCGTATGGTTTAGCAATCCTACTTCTGGGCATACACGCAAAGGCAATGAAATTGGTAACTATGTTCACTGAAGTATTATTCATAATAGCCAAGACATGGAAACAATCTAAGTGTTTGTCAACAGATAAATGGATAAGGAAATATGTGTATATATATATCTCCCCCCAATGGAATATTACTCATTCATAAAAAAGAAATTCTGTCATTTACAACACTGTGGAAGAACCTGGAAAACATGAAGCTAAGTGAAATAAACTGTCTTTGCCTTTTATAGGTGGAATCTAAAATATTTGAACTCAGAAACAGAGTGGAATAGTGGTTGTCAGGGGCTAAGAGTTCAGGAAAGATAATGCTGAGGGTACAAACTTTCAGTTTTAAGATCAACAAATTCTGGGGATCTAATGTACAATACGGGTGGTGATGGATGTGCTAATTAGATTGTGAAAACATTACACAATTTACATGTATATCAAATCATCATGTTTCACACCTTAAATACTGTAGAACCTCTATACTTGACCCCCTTCCCCCATTGGCCACCTCCCTAACTTCACCTAATTTTCATAGACTGGACATACCCCCCATGTCTGTATTAGCACAGTAGGCCTAGTTCCTTATGTTGACCACCTCAGTATGTTGATCAGTTTGCTACAGTCCCTTAGGTGGTCAACTTACAGAGGTCATACTATATATACAATATTTATTCATTAATTAAATATTTAAAAAACGATTGGATAGCTCAGTACTAAGTTTGTGAGGAACAAAAATGCAACGGCATGCTCCATTAGTAAAAAGCTCAGCAACTGTTGTTAACTCAGGGTTGGAAGAACTTTATGAGCCTGAGTATTAATTAATGCATGCACAGAATTAGGATTTCTAGCCACATAATCATGCTACCCAGGAAAAACATCCTCAAACAAAAATGTGCCTGTTGGTATATTTGACAGCTAGTTACGTGCCATGATCCTTAGAAAGTTGTCTCCCTACTCTCCAAGGTGATAGACTCTTTAATGCTATAGGGATTTTGAGATGAGTTTTCTATCTCAATGTTTTTCCCTCTTTGTCACATGGTGAATTCATCTATAGAAGTTCTTGGAAAGTTCTTTTGGTGCTGCAGGTGCACCAGCAGTACCAATTAAATTAATAGAGAAATGGGAGCTTCAAAATAGAGCAAACACAGAACGATTAAATGCAACCATTTTCTCTAGACCAGTGCTTTTCAATCATTTTTTTAAATCTCACAGCACACTTGAGCGTATAGTCAAACTTCCATGGCACACTCAAATTATGTTGATCAAAAAAAAAAAAAAAAAAAAAAGAGTAAGAAAAAGAATATACTTACTGTACTTTGAACTTCTTTTCAAAATAATTTCATTAATGATCTTTAAAAATTTTTGCAGCACACCTAAATTCCTCTCACAGCACACCAGGGTGCGCGGCACACAGGTTGAACATCACTGCTCCAGAACTGTGGTTCTTAAACTGCTGCACAAATTGGAATCACCTGAAGGGGTTTTGAAATTCTACAAATGGTGAGTCTCACCCTAGATCAATTGCATTAGAATTTTTGGGTTAGGGCTCAGGCATGAATAGTTTTAAAAGCTTCCCGGGTGATTTCAGTGTGTGGCAGAATTAAGAAACTAATCTAAAACTAACAGCAGCTTGGAAAGGGTTCTGCCCTGGGGATCTACTAAGCCCTCCTGGTGCATAAAGAAATCTTGTAGATCATTAAGGCTTTTAAATAGAATGGGCTAGAAAGAGGGCCATCATGGTTATTAGTGAGCACCACCCTCCACCACCCATAAGAGATACCTTTGCTATAAGGAAAGGAGGAGGAACAGAAATACATTTGCTGAGGTATTCTGGTATGTCTGACACCGTATCATGTGCTTTCACATATGTTACCTGCAGTGAGAATTTTGGCTTCTGACTTAACCAGGAAACCTAAAGATAAGGGGATCATTTTTTTAAATTGAAATTGATTTATTTTTATTTTTATTTTTTTCAGGTTATTTGAGGATACAAAGAATTAGGTTTGCTTTTGTTAGGTAATGTCCCTCTTATAATTATATTCTGTCCTCAAGAGGTGTGCCGTCACTGTAATGTTGTGCTCCTCAAGTAGGAGCACCCCTTTTCTATCCCTCCTCCCCCCTTCCAGTTGCCCTGTCCCCACTCTGAACCAGCCCAAGTTTTTCTGTGTATTAGAAAAACTAACTGTGGCTGTGTATTAGATCATCTACTGGCTTCATATTGGAGTAGAGTACGAGGAGATAATTCTTACTCCAGTTCCCAGTGGACAAACAACGTTAAGACCTGCCAACTGAAGGTTTCCTTCCATATTTCACTCTGGGGTAACTAACATACAACACAGAAGTTCAAAGCTTTATTTCAACAGCACTGTGTCAAGGTCTAAGGTACAAGATTGCCATGGCAGGGTGGTGCCAGCAGCCCTCTGAACACTGCCTTTGTACACATGGCCTACGTTCTTGTTATTTCTCAGCCTGCCATGAGCTCTGCCTGTCTTTTGAGACATATTTCCCACCCCTCCTTTTGATTCTATAGGTCCCAGACATTCTTCCAACGATTTTTTCAACTTAAACAGAGATAGTTCCTTTTTTTCTTATATTTCTTTCTTTTGACAATGAAGAACATTGCCTTGATATTGACTTATTTATAATAGTAGCAATAATAATGATGCAAATACTTTGTACCTCTTTTCTGGTTAAATCATGCTTTCATGTACCCATAATAACTCTCCAAATAACAAGCAACCCTCACTCATGGCTGGTGAGACTGTAGAATGGGGAAGCCATCCCGGAAGACAGTCTCACAGTTCCTCTGAAGGACTGAAAACCTACGTTCATATATAAAAACTTTTACATGAATTCTCATAGAAATGTCATTTATTAATAATTCAAATGTGGATACTACTTTAATGCCCCTTAACTGATGAATAGATAAATAAAATATGGTCTATCTGGACAATGGAATACTGGTTAGCCTGATAAAAGAATGAAGTTCTGATGTACATGCTACAACATGGCTGAACCTTGAAATCATTAAGTGAAACAAGTCAGACCCCAGGACCACATATTACATGACTGTGTCTGTATGAAATGCCAAAAACAGGTAAGTCTGTAGTGGCAGAAAGTAGATTAATGGTTTTCAGGGGCTCAGAGGAGGGAGAGATGAGGAATGACTGCAAATGTGCATGAGATTTCTTTGGGGGATGATAAAAACTTCTAAAATCATTTGGTGGTGAGTGTTGCACTACTTAGCAAATATACTAAAAACCAGAGCATTGTGCAATTTAAAAGGTAGAATTTTATGGTGTATTAATTGTATCTCAAAGAAGCTTTTATATCAATAAAGAAAGCATACATGGAGGAGTTATACCATATGCACAATTAACTTGTTATAATTCATTTACATACACTTGGCAAAAAGAGGATTTTAAAATACAAAATGGCTCCAAAATATGTACTATCTATGATTTTCTTTTTGTTACTCAATCAAAGAAACAGCCATTTGTTTAGTACTAAACAAAACCATCTCTGCCTAGAAAACAAATATATACAGGATCAAAAAATTATGCATCTAATATTATTGAATCATTAAAGAGGTTTTCAAGAGTGATTTTATTTTTTGTTTTAGGCACAGACTTCAGAAACCAAGCACTTCGTAAGATATAACTGCAGTGTGATAGTATTTTGCATGTTAAGAATATGAGAAGAATATTTGTATGAGAAGACTGGAGATCATGGAGAATATGTAAATTGTTGAAGGAAACAGTATTTGTAAGAAGTATTTGAATTTTTACCCCAAAGTTTGAGCTCCAAAACCCATACCTTTTGCTCTCTACTGTATGGCCTTTCATAAAAAGAATAATATTTTACATTACAAGCTAAGTAGTTGCCTATTTTCAGTAAATATCTGTAATCATCCATCTATCTACTTACCCATCAAATCATGAACAAATTATTGTTGTACAGTGATGCTATTCATGAATGTACTGGCATAAAATCTCAGGCTTACTCTTGAAAAACTCACAGGCCAGTGGAGAAATTTAAATAATATTTATACTACCAAAACACATTTGGCACATAAATTGGTCTCAATCAATATTGATTTTGAAAGGCAATGAATGGGATATTTTTTTTTTTTCAGTGTTGGACTTGGGTGGGTGGCAATAACATGTTTTACTCTGGAATTCTAAACCTGACAGCTTCCAAGGCTTGGGATTTGCACTCTATATGAGGAATAATTGTATTTGAACTGGGAAGAACATGGTAGAAATCAGTGGAGAAGGGAGCAGAGCAAGAAACCTCCAGTGATTGTCCCTTTACATGAAAACCAAATTCTGTCCATGGAAGGAAGCATCTTTAGAAAACCAAAGATCAGGCAAGCAATCATAGTACATGGTTTTAATATTATGTCCAGGAACAAGGCATTGGAACAATCTTGTACTGTCTATGCCACCTCTCCCCATGCCCCAGCACTGCCACGCTACAATGTCCAGTGGAGAAAGAATCTATGTGCTGGGGGAGGTAGACTGAGTGATCATGGAACTTTGATTGAAACTCAAGGCTGTACTGTCACAGCACAGAGCAGAAATCTGCCAGTGCCCATGGAAAGAACATTTAGACTAGCTTGGTCAGAGGGAAATCCTCCACCCCGAAACTTGAGTTCTGTCAGCCCCTTCACGAGTGGGTAAAAAGTGGACTGGGGCCTGAAATTAAATTAATAAGGTACAGCATGAAGACTTCAGTCCTTGAGCAATTCTTGTGGCTGTCCTGGGTTAGAACCAGTGAATTTAGGGTGCAAATTACCCAAGTTATATACCAGTGGGTCCATCACCCCTTACCGAACTCTAGGCAGTGCAGCTAAGTGACAGTCTTCTTCTTTCACATGATGAAGAGAAATGGAAGAATCCAGAGGACTTTGTCTTGCAACTTGGGTATCAGCTCAGCCACAGTAAATAAAAACCAAGCAGACTCCTAAAGCCCTGAATCCAGGGCTTGGCTCCTGAATATCATTTCTAGACCCACCCTGGGCCAGAAGAAAACACATTGCCCTGAAAAGGGAAGGATCCTCTCAATCATGGCAGGATTCACTACCTGTAGACTAGAGGGCCCTTTAGCCTTGAATAAACATCAAAGAAAGCCAGGCAAAAAGTCACTATGGGCTGTAGGTGAAACTGGACTGGTTTCAGATTTGACCTAGCTGTGGTGGCCATAAATGTGTGTGTGTGTATGGGGGAGGGCAAATTGCTCTTCCCCCCACTCCAGCAGTCCAGAGAGTGAGAGACTTCACCTGGTAATTCATGGTATTCTCTCATATCTTATCGAAGTCTACCAAGATGTTACCACCAGGAGTCTGCAAGAGTCATAGTATTACTGAGTGTGAGGCACTCCCAGTGCTGATACAGTGGCAATGATGAAAGACTCATTTGAGTGAACACAGCACTCAATTCCCTTTGAATAGCTGGAAAGCCTTCTCAAGAAGGATAAGTTCAAATAAGCCCATAAATGTGAAATTAAAATAAATGTCTAAGTTTTTAATGCCCAGATGTCAACACACATTCACAAGCGTTAAGAGTATCAAGGAAAACTTGGCCTCACTGAAAAAACTAAAGTGAACATCCAGGAGTGATATGTGACCTTTCAATCAAAGAATCCAAAATAGTTGTCTTGAAGAAGCTTGATGAACTTCAAAAAAACACAGGGAAGGATTTCAAAAGCCTATCAGAGAAATTTAATGAAGAAATTGAATAAAATTGAAATTCTAGAGCTGAAAACTTCAATTAACAAAGTGAAAAGTGCATCAGAGTCTCTGAACAGCAGAAGTGATCAAATAGAAGAAAGAATTAATGAGACTAAAGATAGGCTACTTGAAAATACAATTAGAAGAGAAAAGAAAAAGAATAAAAATAAAACATACCTACAAGATCTAGAAAACAGCTTCAAAAAGGAAAATCTAAGAGTTATTGGCCTGAAAGAGGAGGTAGAGAGATAGAGTGGGATAGGAAGTTTATTGTAAAAGATAATAACAGAGAATTTTCCAAACTTAGAAAAAATCATCAACATTTAGGCATAAGAAGGTCACAATCAAGCTACCAAAGGTCACAGATAAAGTAAAAGTACTAAAGGAAGCAAAACATAAAAATAATAACAACATATAAAGGAGCTCCAAAACTTCTGTCAAAAGACTTCTCAGTGGTCTAGACTAAAAAATCAAACTAGCCACAATATTCTTTTAAGCCAAAGCCTTGTCAAGAACAAGGTCCTACGTGTAATTTTATAAAGGCTGGGAGAAGAGAAGAAGGTGCAGAAGAAAAGTTGCAAACTAGCACGGGTTTAAGAAAAGACACTATCTTCATGAAATGAGAGTGCAAAGTGAAGTTGCAAGTGTTGATGTAGAAGCTGTGGAAAGTCATCCAGAAGATCTTGATGAAGGTAGTTATACCAAGCAACAGAATTTTTAAAAAAATGTTTATTTGATCGTAACTGTGAACATTACTGCAATTATGGGGTACAATGTGCTGACTCTATATACAATCTAGAATGTTTACATCAAACTGGTCAACATATCATTCGTCTCACTTATTCAATTGTTGTATTTAGAAATTTGTACTCTACGTTTAATATATTTGACATGTACACTTGCAATATACATAGTAGGTGAGGTCCCACTGATTACCCTCCCTGCACCCATCCCTGCCTCCCCTCCCCTTGCCCTCCTCTTCTCTCCTTTCTGGGCTATAATTATGTTTTATCTTTTGTATGAAAGTGTGGGTGGTTACATATTGATTTCATAACAGTATTGAGTACATTGGGTATTCTTTTTCCAGTCTTGAGATACTTTACTAAGAAGAATATGATCTAGCTCCATCCATATGAACATAAAAGAGGTGAAGTCTCAATCTTTTTTATGGCTGCATAATATTCCATGGTATACATATACCACAGTTTGTTAATCCATTCATGGGTTGATGGGCACTTGGGCTGCTTCCATGACTTCCCAATTATGAATGGGGTTGCAATAAACATTCTTGCACAAATGTCTTTGTTGTAGAGCAATTTTTAGTCATCTGGATATATACTGAGTAGAGGAATTGCAGGATCGAATGGCAGGTCTACTTTTAGTTCTCTAAGTGTTCTCCAAACTTCTTTCTAGAAGGGATGTATTAGTTTGCATTCTCACCAGCAGTGCAGAAGTGTTCCCTTCTCTCCACATTCCCGGCAACATCTATAGTTTTGGGATTTTGTGATGTGGGCTATTCTTACTGGAGTTAGATGATATCTCAAAGTAGTTTTTGTTTCTCTGATAATTAAAGATGAACTTATAAAAGACTGAAACTGGATCCATACCTTTCACCATTAACAAGCAGCATATTTTTAATGTGGACAAAATGGGCTTCTTTTGGAAGGAGATGTCATCTAGGACTTTTATTGCTAAAGATAAGTCCGTTCCTGGTGCTTCAAATCATAAAAGGATAGACTGACTCTCTTATTAGAAGCTAACGCAAATGGGGACTCTAAGTTGCAGCCAGTGCTCATTTTCAATTTCAAAAGTCCTAGGGCCCTTAAGAAGAATATTAAATCAACTGTACAAAATGAACAATAAAGCCTAGATAAGAACACAGCTGTTTATAGCACAGTTTACAGAATATTTTAAGCCTCCTGTTAAAACCTACTTCTCAGAAAATATTCCTGTCAAAATATTCTTGCTCATTGACCCATCTCCTGGCCACCCAACAATTCTGATGGAGATGTACAAAGAGATTAATGTCATTTTAATACTTTCTAATGTAACATCCATTTCATAGACCATGGATCAAGAGTCATTTTGACTTTTAATTAGTATTATTTAAGAAATAACTTTTCATAAGGCTAAAGCTCCCATAGATAGTAAATCCTCTGATTTGAAAAGGTAAATTAAAAACCTCTGGAAAGAATTCACCATCCTGGACGCTCTTAAGAATGTGTGTGATTTATGAGATAAGGTCAAAATGCCAACATTAACAGGAGTTTGGAAGAAGTTGTGGGTGACTTGGAGAGATTCAAGACTTCAGTAACTGGAGATGTGGTAAAAATATCAAGAGGACTAGAAGTGGAGGCTAAAGATGTGACTGAATTTCTGCTCTCATGGCAAGATTTTAATGGAAGAGGAGTTAATTCATATGAATGAACCAAAAAAAATGTAATTCCTTGAGATGGAATCTACTGTTGGTGAAGATGCTGTGAACATTTTTACGATGACAGCAAAGGATTCAGAGTATTCTGTAAGCACAGTTGGTAAAGCAGCAGCAAGGTTTGAGAGAAGTCACTTCAATTCTGATAAAAGTTCTACTGTGGGTAAGATGCTATCAAACAGTGTTGCATGTTACAAAAACATCTTCCATAAACATGTGCAGCCTTCATTGTTGTCTTATTTTATGAAATTACCACTGCCACTCCAACCTTCAACCACCACCACTCTGATCAGTCCGCAGCCATTAACATTGAGGCAAACTCCTTCACCAACAAAAAGATTACAGCTCACCAAAGGCTTGGATGAGTTTTAGTATTCTTTAAGAAGAAAGTATCTTTAAATTAAGGTATGTACTTTTTCTTAGAGATAATTCCATTATGCCCTTAACAGATCATAGTAGAGTGTAGATATAACTTTTATTATATATGCAGCAGAAAATCAAACAATTCACATGACTCGCTTTACTGTGAGAGGGTGAAACTGAACCTGCAATATCTTTAAGACATGCCTTATTTCACTCCCTCCACACCCTTGTTAAGGAAGCATCCCTACATATTTCTTACTTTCTTGGATTTATTACTTTTATAAATATTTTGTAATCTTTGCTTTTTCATTTTATCTTCTGAAATAGTATATATATTTGTTGGGGATTCGTTGAGGGTCCAAGAAACCAGGTTACACTGACTGCATTTGTTAGGTAAAGTCCCTCTTACAATTGTGTCCTTCCCCCAAAAGGTGTGTCACACACCAAGACCCCACCCTCTCTCTCCTTCCCCCTCTCTGCCCTTCCTTTCCCCCACCCTGCCCTCCCTCCTCTTTCTCTCTGTGCTCGCCCATTAATTATCTGTTATTTTGTGGTCAGAATCACCTGGGAAATATTCGCGTCTAATGTTTTGTTGGGGTTGTTTTGACAGATTCCTTTATTTCTTCTTTGATGACTGGGCTGTGCATATGTGCTATACCTTCTGAAGATTGGACAATCTGTATTTTCCTAGAAAATTACTTATTTTTTTTTAACTTGGCTATATGTTCACTATCAATTGATCAAAATATTCTTTTATAATTCTTGGCTATGCACTGTATATTTAAAGTCATTGTTTTTGTATTTGTGTTTTTTTCTTTCTCAGTTATATTTGCTTATATTCTATCTGGTTTATTGCTATTTCTCCCTAAATTTATTAGGGTTTTAAAATTTATTAGTTCTATTTTTTTTTTAATTTTCTGCTTTATTATTTTTCTTCTTTCCTGAGAATAAAGTGTTGTTCTTTACCTAACTTCTTCAGATGGATGTTTTATTTATTTACACTCATTTTTTCTTAGTAATGCAATTATTGGCTAATTTCTCTTTATTGATGTAGCAGAATCCTATTATTTCTGTTTCATGTTTTCATTATTATTTTCTTTTCTTTTCTTTCTTTCTTTTTTTTTTTTTTATTGAGTCAGAGTCTCACTTTGTTGCCCTCAGTAGCATGCAGTGGCATTCTACCTCACATCAGCTGCAAACTCTTAGGCTCAAACGATTCTCTTGCCTCAGCCTCCCAAGTACCTGGGACCACAGGCACCCACCACAATGCCCAGCTATTTTTTGTTTGTTTGTTTAGCAGGCCCAGGCCGGGTTCAAAACCACCAGCCCTGGTGCACGTGGTTGGTGCCCTAACCACTGCGCTATGGGCGCCCCTCATTATTATGATTTTCTAGTCACATATTAGTTTTTTATTTTCTTTCTGATTTAAAATTGTTATATACAGTTTTAAACTTTTTTGATGAGACATAATTGTTTTTGTTTATTAAAATTTTAAATATTGATATAAAACATTATTGCCCTCTAATGAGAGACTTAATAAAATGACTTAAGCACTATTATATTTCCTTCTTTGTTCCTTAGTTCATATTAAGTTTCATTTTATGAATTTGGATGCCATGCAATTTGGTTCATTAAAAACTTTTATCCTTTCAGTAAATAGTGTAATAATTCTTTATAATAAATGTATTTTATCAAAGTACTCTGTTTTATCCAATGTAATGCATTTTGTTCTGAATTTAACTTTATTACTATTTATAACAACTCTCCTGCTGTTTTTTGTCTGCACGTGCCTGGTAGGTTGTTCGTTTCCCACTCTTTTCCATTCAACTTTTCTGCCTCTCTTCACTTCAGAAGAGAAGTGTATACAGCACATGGTAGCATTTGTTTTGTGAATTAAGCTCATATTTTTTCCCTTTTTTATAGCAAATTTATTCTAATCATATATTTTCATTTGCCACTATATTTCTCTTCATTCTGTCTTTTTGTCTGATTTAGTAATAGCTTTTGCTCTGATGCATTTTAAAATAAATTAAATCATTCAGAGTTATTTCTATTTTTTTTTTCTCCTGTATGTTTATGCCTCCACTGATGGCTCAGCCTTAAGAGCCTCAGGAACAGGGCAAAAGGGCTTCTAGGGAGGCATTTGGATGTCTGCCCCCAGTACAGGACGGAGGGCTGCAATGCATGCCCATGCAAGCACACCCTGACTACTGATTCTTTTCCCAAACAGAATTGATGACTTCAGTTTGGCAATGGCCAAAAAGAGGGGGAAAATAAGATTCCATAAATAATACATTTATAAATTTTGACATACACAGTGGAATTCTATACTACAATAATTTTTTTTAAATTATGGCTACATGCAACAACGTAAGTGAATCTCAATGAATATAATGTTAATAAAAGAAGCCAGACACTAAGTAATCAATGCTATTGCAATTCCTTTTGTATAAAACTCAAAATAAAGCAAAACTAATTTTTGATATAAGGAGTCATGAAAAGTTTTACATTTTGGCAGGACACGATAAGACCTCTGAAGTGAGAGAATATCTCGATTCTTCACTCTGCTGATACTTAATACTGGTCGAATTTCTTTTGTGATAATTCAGCAAGCTGTAGAGTTATCATTTGTGCATTTTTATTCTATGCTACATTTTAATAAGAAGGTTTTAAGTATTTCCCATTGTTTGAGGCTAGAGACTTGTAAAGGTACCCTGAAAGGTACCTGATACTAGGAGTAATAATTATAGAAGAGAATTGGAAGAGAATTACAGGTGTTTTCTAGTTTAATTCTCTCATTTTATTCAGCAGAAAATGGAAAACTTAGGATGAGTAGCAAGAATCGGACCCTCATATCTGCCACTATGTCAAATAGTAAAACTTTTTATGAAAGATGAATATGATTACTTGTTCCTTGAAAACTCAGATCAGGTCATCAACTCTGTTTGGAAGAAGAATGAGCAGTCATGCAGCCCTTCTGTACTGCACTACTGGGCAGGCATCCATACACCTTCCCGGAAATCCTTTTGCTCTCTTCCCCAGGCTCTTGAGCCTGAGCTAACAGTGGAGACATAAATATGCAGAAAACAAGATAGAAATAATGCTGAGAGATTTATTTTAAACATGCATCAAAACAAAACCTACTACTAAATCAGATACACAACAAGACAGAATGAACAGAAATATGATGGCAAATGAAAATATATGATTAGAATAAATTTGCTATGAAAAGGAAAGAATTCTGAGCTGAATTCACAAAACAAAAGCTAACCACGTGCTATATACAAGAAGTATTTTTAAACTGAAGAGGGACAGAAAAGCTGAATGGGAACACATGGGCAACAACCAAACTACAAATGATAACATGAATGATCTTCTGTGTGCCTTTTATGTGTGTAGATGTGTACTCATTTCTAGGACTGACATTTCTGCATTATTGAAGTTTATATTCAACCATAACAAATAATGCTAGTTTCTAAGCTGGTTGTAACTACACTCCCAACAGGACATGATGAATGTTCCAGGGGTTCTATGTCTTCACCAACATGGTGTTGTCATAAGTTTTAAATTTAAGTGACCTTGTTGAAAATGAGCTTGATCTTTGTTCTTCTTTGATTACTAATGAGACTAAACACATTTTCATATTTATTGACCATTTGAATATGTCTCCTTTTTAAATTTTACATTATTACAGGGGAACATGTATTTCTATTATATAACTTACTTTTGTACAATGTAAGTCAAAGTTACAAGTGTACCCTTCACCAAGAATGTGTGCCTTGTACCAGTTAGGCGTGCATTCACCCACCCTGCTTCCCTTCCCACCTGCTTGATTTCTGTTGAGTTTTACTTTCATATGTTTACATAAGTTTGATTGACTAATTCCAACTTTGTATTGAGCACATGTTGGTTTTTCCATTCCTGTGATAATTCACTTAGGAGAATGATCTCCAGTTTCATCCAAGTTGTTACAGAAGATGCTAGAACACCAATAGATCATCACCCCATGGTGTACATATACCATATTGATTAATCCAATATGTGTTGATGGGCATTTGGTTGTTTCTGCATCTTTGTGATTGGGCTGCTATAAACATTCGGGTGCAAATATCTTTTTTACAAAGTGTATTTTTTTCCTTTGGTTGAATACGTACTAGTGGAATTGCTGGATCAAACTATTAGTTCTTTGAGGTATTTCCACACTGTTTTCCATAGAGGATGTATTACTTTGCAGTCCCACCAACACTGTGAGAGTGATCCTTTCTCTCTGCCTCCACATCAGCACTTGTTTTAGAACTTTTTTATGAGAGCCATTCTCATTGGAGTTTGATGATATCTACTTGTGATTTTGAATTGCATTTCCCTGACAAATAGAGATGTTGAGCATTTTTTCATGTGTTTCTTGGCTATATGAAAGCTATAACCCAATTATAACCTAAAAATATGGGGAAGGGGGAGGGAGGGGGGAGGATGGGAGGAGGGAAGGTGATTGGTGGGATTACACCTGCGGTGCATCTTACAAAGGTACACGTGAAACTTAGTAAATGTAGAATATAAATGTCTCAACACAATAACTAAGAAAATGCCAGGAAGGCTATGTTAACCAGTGTGATGAAAATGAGTCAAACGGTCTATAAAACCAGTGTATGGTGCCCCATGATCACATTAATGTATACAGCTATGATTTAATAATAAAAAAAAGAACATCTTCCTTAAAAAAGTTTCTGTTTCTGTTTTTTTGCCAACTTTTTAGTACTTTTTTTTTCTTGCTGATTTGTTTGAGTTCTTTGAGTTCTTTATCAGCCCTTTACATAGGGTGTAGAGCATGCAGATATTTTCTCCCATTCTGTAGGTTTTCTGTTTGCTCTATTGATTGAGGTCTTAGCTATTCAGAAACTTTTTCATTGAATCAAGTCCCATTTGTTTATTTTTGTTGTTGCTGTGCTTGATTTGGGGGTCTTCATAAATTCTTTCCCTAAGCACTCAAAGTGATTTATAAATTCTATTAGATCTCCATTAAAATGTCATTTTTCACAAATCTAGAAAAAAAAAATAGTTCTATGCTTTGTATGGAACCAAAATAAAACCATGAGTAGCCAAAGCAACCTTACTTGTTAAAAAGAAAAGGGGAGGCCTCACTTTACCAGACTTCAAGCTATACTACAAGGCTATTGAAACAAAAGCATCATGTTACTGGCATGAAAACAGATACTTAGATCTATGAATCAGAATAGATAACTCTGACACAACACCATCTGCAAATTCCTACATAATCTTTGATAAAGCAGACAACAACACACACTGAGGAAGAGAATCCCTATTCAGTAAACGGTTCTGGGAAAACTGAATAGCCGTACGTAAAAGATTGAAATAGGATTGCACCTCTCACTACTCACATAAATTAATTCACAATGCATGAACAACTTAAACTTAAGGCATGATTAAAATAGGATTGCACCTCTCACTACTCACATAAATTAATTCACAATGCATGAACAACTTAAACTTAAGGCATGAAACATAAGAATTCCAGAAGAAAATGTTGGAAAAACTTAGGAATGTATCTGTTTTTTTGAAGTGCCATTCTTATCTTTTCCCATGTTTCCTACGAAGTCATTTTTTTCTTATTGATTTGTAGAAATTCCTTATATATTCCGAACATGAACCCTTTGCTAGCCATATGTGTAACAATTTCTCCAAGTCTTTGGCTTACTTTTTCATCTCCCAATGATGTCCTTTGAGAAACAGAAATTTGTAATACAAATGTGGTCCACGTTTGTTATCTTTTATGGTCGGTAATTTTCACATCCTGTTTAAGACATTCATTAGATACCTAACAACTGCAATCAGTGTAAACTAAATCTTTGTACCCTCAATGAATCCAAAATCAGTAAAAAAAAAAAAAAAAAAGAAAGAAAGAAAGAAAGAAAGAAATTCCTTAGAGACAAAAGAAGCCTAGAGAAGGGGACTTTAAGCAGCCCAGTATTTGGGTTCAGTTCTCCCAAAGAATTAGAAGCTGGAGTTGCACCTTAACAGAGGGATAGACATTACACAGGGCAGGATGAGAGAAGGGGAGGGCCTGTCAGTTGTCAGGCGTGGATGAGCAATGATGTGCATCGCGTGCTGCGAATACCACGTTGACAGATTGATGGTGCTCAGAATTAAACTCCTTCATTTGGGGCCCACCCTGTGTTAGTCTCCTGAGAAAACGTCATTCTCAATTTTCTTATGCCCCACTCACAGGAGCGTTCTGAGCTTACAGATTAAATTAATATATGTCAAAATAGTGTATAAAGTGCGGGGCAAAATAAAAATTAGCTTTTGATTTTTTTGAGGCAACTCGTGACAGGAGAGAAACACAGACACTAAAATTAGTGGATGGAATTAGTTAAATTCACTGGTGATTTAACAGCTGAATTATCTTGGGAAAAATTAACATTTCAGAGTCTTATCTATGAAGTGATGATAGCTAAAACACCTTCACAAGGAAAAGTGAGCAAATGTTCTTTCTAAACTGTGAAGGATCATATAAATATTTGGTGACTTTATCATCTCTTTGTTCATAGTTTTTCTACCTAAAGCATTAAAATAAAAAGATAAATTAGATCCACCTTCATGTTAGTTACAGAAACTGATTAATGTGTGTTTAATTTCAATGCATATTCATGAAAATAAGAGAGGAGAAAATTGCTTCCTGCCCAAGATATTCCAATGAGAATTTTGATAAGCAGAACAATCATTTAATTGGTACATTTCTATTTCTACTAGTGTCAGGCTGGGACAAGAGGCTCCTTATGCAAATCAGGAGGACTGGGGAAATGGATGCGGATTGATGGATTGCTTGATGACAAGTCAACATATTTTTCTGACCTTGGCATCTCAGCTTGAAGAACAAGGTCAAAGACGTCAGCTCCAAAATGAGACAATATAGAAGAGAATGGGCCGGGCTAAACTGATGATGTTCTAGCATCCACACATACTTATTACTGCTGCACAGGCATATAGCAGAATATCCCGTTATACATTGTTACAGACTAAATTATGTCTCCCCAGAATTTGTATGTTTAAGTCTTAATCTCGACTATGACAGTATTTGAAGATAGGACTTTCAAAAGGTATTAAGGTTAAATGAAGTCAAAAGGATGAAGTCTGATTCTGACAGGATTTGGTGGCCTTGTTAGAAAAAGAAGACTTCAGTATCCACCCTCCACAAACCTCAGTAAGTGTCCAGGAAAGGCCCTATGAACACACAGGGAGCAGGTGGCTGTTTGCAAGCCAGCAAGATGGCCCTCATCAGGACCTTACCATGCTAATCCCACACTTTCAGCCTCTAAAACTATGAGAAAAGACATTTCTGTTGCTTGAGCCACCCAGTATGGTATTTTATTATTGAAGCCTATTTAGTATTGAAGACTAAGACAAACATGACTAATGCTCTCTGTTACTCATGTATCCAGCAAACATTTATTTTTGTGAACATAACCAGTGCTAAATACTGTACTAGTCCTTGGGTTAACAAAGCCTATTAGAACTTGAGTTCTGTTTTCCAGTGATTCAGAGTTTAGTGGGGTGGAAAACATGATGAAATAATTATAAGTCAGACTTACAGTAGAAGTGAAAACAAAGAACATGAGCACATCAAGAGACTGTATTTCGGTGTTCTTAGAAGTGACAGGGGATGCTTATTTTAAGAGATGACATTTTAACTAAGACTCGAGTCTTACAGGGAGATTTGGACAGTGCAAGGAAATGTAGTAGCTTGTGCAAGAGCCTGAAGGGCACTGGGAACTGGAAACTTTGAAGAAATCTACAGTAGTTTGTATACATGCCACACAGAATAATAAGAAAAGTGGTGAGAGAGAGGATTGGCAATTAAAACACAGAAGGAATTGTCTATATTCTAGATTCAGAAGTTGGAAATTTAAGGATCTATTGTGAAAAAAGGACATTTGAAATACTTTCTCCTCCGTGTATTTAGGTGGATAAGTATATTCATTGTTTACATCTTTCTGATAGATTGATGCTTTTATCATTATAAAATGTCCTTTTTGTCTCTAGCAACAACACCTGCCTTAAAGTATATTTTGCAATTTTTGGCCAGGGCCAGGTTTGAACCCACCACCTCCGATATATGGGGCTGGCGCCCTACTCCTTTGAGCCACAGGCACCACCCCTTAAAGTATATTTTGTCTGGTGGGGTATTCATTACTTCAGATCTCTTTTCGTTCATCCTTTTTCTATACTTTTATTTCAGTGTACTGTGTCTTTGAATCTAACTGGGGTCTTTTGTATGCAGCATATAGTTGAATCATGTTTGTTTTCATTCTGTCAGTCTCTACTTTTTAATGTGAAAGTTTAAGTTATTTACATATTATGTAATTATTGATAAGATAATATATCTGCTATTTTGCTTTTTTTAATACGTCTTGTGTCTGTTTTGCTTTTGTATTCCTTCATTACTACATTGCTTTGTATAAAACAGTCTTTTTTCTTTAAAGTATCTTTTTAACTCTCTTGTTATTTCTTCATGAGCTATTTTCTTAGTGGTTTCCCTGAGGATTGAAATTAATACCTTAATTTAAAACAATCTAGTTTGGATAACAATAGCTTAATTTCAGCAGAATTAAAAACTGTAATCTACTATGGTTCCATTTCCTTCCCTCTCCTTTGTGCAATTTTTGCCATACAAACTATATCTTTGTAAATTTAAAGCCAATCAACACATTTGTATAATTATTGCTTTGCACAGTTAACTTATAAATCACGTACAAGAAAAGTTAAAAAATAAATGTATGCCATCCTTTATAATTATCTGTGTAGTTACCTTTACCAATGAATTTTTATTTCATCTGTGTAGTTACCTTTACCAATGAATTTTTATTTCATCATCTGATTAGAGCTACTGTCTACTGTCCTTTCATTTCAGTGTGAAGGACTCTCTTTGGTATTTCCTGTAAAGAAATTCTTCTAGGGAAGTGTTCTCTGGACATTTTTGCTTCTTTAGTAATGTCTTAATTTTATTTTATTTTTGAAAGATAATTTTGCTAGACATTAAATTCTTAGTCAATAGTCTTTAATTTCAAGTATAGTGATTATTTCAACTATTGTTTCTGGTAAGAAATCAACTATTAATCATATTAAAGATCTCTTGTACATGGTGAGGTGGTTCTCTTGTGAAACTTTCAAGAATATCTCTTTGTTTTTACCTTTTGCCAGGTTGACTATGATGTGTGGAGATGTGTATGTATCTCTTTGAATTTATCCTACTTGTTTGGATAAGATGTGTAATGCTTTTTTCATTAAATCTGAAAAGTTTTCAGCCATCATTTTTAAATATAACCCCCCTTCTCTCTTCTCCTTTTGAGACTCTCATTATAAAGATGCTCCTCTACTTGATGGTGTCCCACAGACCCACTAAGCTCTGTTCATTTTTCTTCATTCTTTTTTTCTTTTCCTCACATTGTATAATCTCAGTTAACCTGTTTCGAGTTCATTCATTATTTCTTCTGCCAACTAAAATATTCTATGTGAGCTCAAATGCTGAACCCTTCTAATGGATTTTTAAAAATTCAGTCTACTTTCCAACTCCAGAATTTCTTCTTGGTTCTTTTCTATTTTAATGCCCATCTCTCATTAATAGAGCAGCAATCATGTTTGCTCACCCCACAGCCTGTTTGGTGAGACATTGTTCTCATACTTTCCTTTAATTCTTTAGCTATTACTCTAGTTCTATTTCCTCTAGTTCTTTAAATGCATTTAAAATCTTTTTCTAGTAAGTTCAACATCTGGGCTGCCCCAGGAACAACAGCTGTTGCCTATTGTCTTTTTATCTTGGGCCATGCTTTGTGCCTTCTTTTTGTGCTGCTTAATTTTTGTTGAAAACTGGACATTTAAATTGAAATAACATGGCAACTTTGGTAATCAAATTCCCTCACTTTGCACAGGTTTAGTATTATTGTTATTGTTTGTAGTAGTTGTTTCTGGTATTGGTGTTTATTTGTCTAGTAAATTTCCTGGGGTAATTCTGTAAGTCTGTGTTCTCTGTTTACAACCACTGAAATCTCTGCTTGGTTGGCTTTGTGATAAGCTAATGATTAGAAAGAAAATAAAAAATACTTACTGATACTTAAATCAGTAAGTATCCCTTGGCCAAAAGGTTCTGTGTTTTTGTTGCCTCATACCTTCTAAGTTCTGGGAATTGACAACACCACCTTCTTGCAATGAGCCTGAAGGTCAGCTTCAGGCTGAGGGATAGATTAGGACCCTGTATATGGCAGTCGTCAGAACTGTAGTGGAGCTTCTCAAAGGCCCTAT
The DNA here is from genome assembly GCA_963574355.1 of Loris lydekkerianus. Lineage (NCBI taxonomy): Eukaryota > Metazoa > Chordata > Mammalia > Primates > Lorisidae > Loris > Loris lydekkerianus. Next base: position 47,926 of record CAUYPK010016195.1, on the reverse strand, counting down.
TGGTATCATTTATCACATTTTCATTTTGAGAATTTTGGCCAGCCTCATGTTTGTCCCAAATTGTATACTGTCCCAGACAACTGTGATGTTAAAAACCTGCCCTTGATTATTTTCAAAAAATGTCCTGAGAGTAAACCCTTTCCACAGGGGGGAGCTCTGGTCAGATCAAATAAAGATAAGTCCTGCAAATAAGGTTTTTCCCAGCCTTTTCCAGATAAGTCAAATAGTAACAATTTTCTTAGGCAAAGCCAATTTTGCTCTTCCAGTGGTTAGTTTTCAAGGGGCTGTGGGGCTGTGGAGAAAGTTGTGAAAATGAAGCAAAGGAAAGTTCAATAAAACTCTCCATTCTTATAAGGATTCAAAATGTTTTCTTTTTGTTTCAATGCATACTCATTTGATTATTGTAAGGTTTTTGTTAATTTCTACAATTCTGCAAAAGGTGACTTTAAGAATATTTGTTGTTAGTGTCATTATTGCTTTCAGGGAGGAGTAGATTTTAGTATGTCCTTATTCTGTCATCCTGGAAGTGCTCCTTATGTACAGAAAGTTTGTCTTTGAATAGTTCTAACCAGAGGAATGACATAATGAAATTTGTTTCAGATTAATTATTCTGCCAGATTTTGAAAGATGGGGTGTGAAAGGAAGAGTTAGACACATGGCAAGGCTTGGCAGTCATTTAGGTACCGAGTGACGAGGACTTGTATAAAGCCTGTTGCTAATGAACACTGTCTTTCTAAGTAACCAGGGATAAAGGATTAACAAAAGACTTTCTCTTACTGCATGAGAATTTGATCTCCATTTAGTTCTCTTGTTGAGTTCCCCTACTATCCAATAAAGATAAGAATGTCAACTATGTCAGTAGGTAATGTTCCTTATGGTAAAAATATTCCCTAAATGATAAACTACACCTGGCATCTGGATCATCACCTGGTGAGGTCAATGAGGTAGCTCTCTCTTTAAAGAAAAGAAATGCCTGGTGCTATATTGCTGGCAAGTTCTGGGCTCCTTGTGTATTATTTCTAAGTAAACCTGATGCCATGTGTGGCTTAGGATGATTTTGAGAGTATTCATGTTTAGTGACCTTAATAAGACACCATGGCAGGATTGGCAGAAACCTTGTGATATGTTGTGACATGTATGTAACTGGTGTAGTCTATGCTCCTGTCTCCTGGTCTGGAACTTGTGCAGCAGCAACACTTGCAGCTTGCTGTGGACCACATTTTACTTTCCACACCAACTTTTTGAATGTGTATAATAAAGAACATTGCTTTTATTACAATCTACTCTGGAGATTGGTAAGAATGTAATCCTAAATTTGTATATTAGCGAAAATCCATTATATCTGATGATCTTTTGGAGCCTTCAAAATTCTGTTGTGGTCATGATCTCATTTTTTTCTCAAGCAACACTGAGCTCGCATCATTGTTCTTGTTTCCCACAGTTTGGGCTATGAAATATTCAGAGGCTTGCTTGGTGAGACAGACGATTAATAGCACATCTGTGATTTGTACCTTGGTCCTTCAGCTTCCAGTGTTCTTTCTACTGCTGTGTGAAGCAGAAGTTGACAGCCATGTCACAATGAGCCCAAGTGCTAAGGGAAGCCAGTCTGAACGGATTTTGTTTTAGGTGGCTGTGAGAGAGTGAGACACTTGCCCACACAGCCAGCTGGAAAGCTTGCCAGATCTTCAACCTTCCTGTTGAAAAAGGAAACTCTACTTCCTCATCACTTAACACTCATGTCACAGTTTTGGTGAAGGCCTTGTCACAACTGGCAAAATTCCTTTTCAGCTGAAAGCTGCTCATGAATATTCAGGAATGCAAATGAGCATTTGTGTCCTAACTGGAAAGAAGTTAATAACCTGTAATAGTGGCGTTCGGAATTCTTGTGTCTTCATTAAAGTAGTGGCAAGAGAGGGTGGGTTCTCATAGAAACCAGTTTTGCCTTCTGGCATCTACGTACTAATAATATGATGGTTTATATTTTTGATAAAGGAAGTCCTCTTTCTTATCTTAATCTTTATCTGAAATTTAAAGTATTCAAAAATAAGCTTTGGTTTTTAAGTTTATTTGATAGAATCTTAAGCTTGGGAATCAGTTGACACAATCTTCTCATTTTATTGGCTAGAAAACTGAGTTCCAGATAAGCAAAGCCATTTTTGCAAGGTTGCATAATCCAAACTGGGGATTTCTTAGTTTTCCTTTGTTCTTTTTTTCTTATGTTGATTCAATTCTTTTGCGTTTGCAACACATCATAATTAATTTATAATATTTAAAAACAGCAGATAAAAGTTAACAAGTAAAATGTATGTACATGGAAAGACGTGTGTTGATATGGTGCCTTAGGAGAGTATATCCACTATGGTTAGTTGATGGGATATTTGTTTTTCAGTTGTTGAACATACATTAAGTACAATGCACTGTGACAAGTGCTATGAGAAATAGTAATGTGAATGAGACCTAGTCTCTGCCTTCCCAGAACTTGCAATTTACTAAGGCAACCAACCCTTAAACAACTATGCTGATGACATAAACATACACACAGATACATACAGTCAAGGTTGCAAATGCCATAGTCCTACTCTGTTCATGTCTCTCCCATTACATCATTTCCTTTTGTCAGCCATTTTTCTCTTTATAAGCCATTGTGACTGCTTATCACTCTCTGTTCATACAATAGTCTGTGAGACAGTGTAGTTTAGCATATAAATACTAGAGCCATGGTACCTGATTTGATACCAATTCTACTGCTTACTAATCAGGTAGCTTGAGTTCACCTCTTTGTTCCTTTATTTCTTCATCTGTAAGATGGATATGATGATATTATCAGCCTCACAGAGTTAGTGTGGAATAAATGAGTTTGAACATGCAGAAATTCTAGAGCTGTTTCTGGCCTACAATTAGCATCAACAATGAGGATTAGAACTAATGGTGCTAGAATGACCTCAACATATCTTTCCAGATTTGGCTCAACTGCTATCTTTTTGTCCCACACCCCTTCTTGATCTCTATTTTCCTTCCTAATTTCTTTTCTCCATCCCTTTCATCCTTCCTCTACTCTCTGTTCTTTTTTCTTCTAACACCTTTTCTTTGAGTATGCTCTATTTTTCATAGACTCTGATAGGACCAGGGATGGAGTGCGGAACAAGACAGCATTGTTGCAGACCTCATGATTATGACCACTAACTCCAACCTGTCTGAGCTCCTCATGTATATATACAACCTTCTGCTAGTGAATGCCTCATTCATCCTACCCTGTCTCCTGCATTTTTATGTTTGTTACTTTCTCAGTCTCACTATCATGAGCTTTGTCTCCATACAAAAGCTTATCTGCTCATTGAACAAACCAAATACATAATTAACTTATATTATACAAATTAATCCCATTACTCAAATAGGAGTTATTTTTAAAAAGGTAAGAAAATAGAAAAGCAGAATAGTAGCAGATAAAACTATAACCACAGTCATAGCAAACATGATCTAGTGCATACCATATTTCAAATTCTATCTGAACATATTACTCAATCTTCATAACAAACCGACTATAGGGGTAGGAAAAAGAGGCACATAGATACAAAGTAACTTTCTCAAGGTCACAAAATTAGTAACTGACCCAGGCAGTTCAGCCTAAATGTTTCATATTCCTAACTACAGGAAAAGCTGCCTTCAAGATTGAGAGAACTATTTAAATGCAGATGTGCTTTTGGACAGGTGTTTGAGGCAGGTGAAATTGGGCACATGTCTTCAATATTAGGTTTTAGGTAGTATCTATTAGATTTCTATGGCTGTTGTAACAAATTACCACAAACTTGATGGCTTAAAACTAAAACAACAGAAACTGATTCTCTGTGTATAAAACCAAATGAAACCAACCCAAATGCTGGGAAACTCTTTTCTAAAGAAACTGGAAGAAGTCCCTTGGAAGAGCTGTAGCTTCTGGTATGGATGTTGGTGTCCTAGAGTACAACCTTCCAAATTCTGGCATTGGAGGGAGTAGGGATGGGATGGGGCAAAGGATGACACTTGACAATTGACTCTTTGCTTCCTTACCCCAAAGCAAAGTGTATTAGTTGACATGTCGGGCTCCCCTCCACTCAGAGCATCCAATAATTCCCAACAGAGATCCTTGTGGGAAATATGACCCACTTCCATGATGGCTAACCATCTATTTATCTCCCTCTCTCTATACATATGTATATATAAATTTTTATATAATATAATATATAATTTTATAATTATAATTTCATTTTTATACATTTATACATTATATATATAATATATAATATTATATATTTGTAATATATAGTATAGGGTGTGTGATATGGGCAAATATATTTATTATCTCTAAAACATTTATAGCTTATAAAATTATAATATATAATTTTAAAGGACAAATCAAATGGTTATATATGTACATGTTATATATAAAATATATAATATATATAAATACATTATATATAAATTAATGTATATAAAATATGATACACATTATATGTAAAATATGGACATGCAGATTACCATTTGATTTGTCTTACCCTTTAAAGTTATCAGTTGGTGGACATTTGGTTGTGTCTACTTTTTGCTGTTGAGAATAGGGTTCCCATAATCATTTGAGGACAAGCTTTTGTTGGAACAACTGTCTTTCCATTCTTTTGTATATATAGGTAGAAGTGGAATTCCTTCTGATAATTTTATGTTTCAATTATTGAGGAACTGCCAAACATTTTATCCAAAGTAGCAGTTAGTAGCACCATTTTACCCTCCCACCTGCAAGATACGAGCCCCTTCAATGCCTGCCGGTCTGCTGGTGTTTAGTGATTGTGGACTATTGATCTTTACCACATAGGGTCAATGGAAAGGATCACAACAAGGTTAAATTCCACAAAGCTCCTGACTGAACTTACTAACATTTGGCATTTTTTTCATGAGTAAATTCTCCCTCTGATTGGTGGAAGCCTTTGGTTAGTTTTCGGGGTATTGAAAAAATTGATTTCAGCAACTTTACCCGAGTTCTCATTGCTTTTATTGAGGAGAGAATTTTCAGAGGTCCCAACGTCACCATTCTTACTGCTAGCACCCTGTCAACACGTTTTTACACTCAATTTTCTTTTACACTTATTTTCTTTTAAAGCTTTTGAGGCATGTGGGACAAGTTCTCTCTCACAAAGTCCCATTTTCTGTTTCCATTAGCGACCAGGAGAGTGCCTACATAATAGTACTTTCTGAACGTGGTGAATTTTTTTGCAAAAGATCTTTTACTAGGTAGTGATTATTAAATTATGTGAGATGCCGAGTGATGAGCAATCGGGGGCATTAACCTTGAAGCCAGCTAATCCTTTCCCTGAGTAACTGATCTAATGTGTCAATTACCGACATGCTGCTTCACAGGTATTTAGCTTCACTGTGCACAAGCAGATTCTATTGCACATGCTGCACTGAGAGAACTGGAGTTAAGCAGGAGGGGAAAATATCACTAGCTTATATTATCAGAGCATCCACCGGATTCCAGTTAACACAAATATGCAAACAAGCCCATTGCTTCATGAGTGAGATTGAGAATTAAATGAAAAATTAGAATATTATATGGCTGGTGTTATTTTAGGTCTGTACACGTAATAAAAGTAAAATTCATTAAGCATTTTTTAGGTCATGAATTTTATATGCAGTATCCCACTTAGTCGTCACAATAATCCTGAGAGATGAGTGTATATGTTCCAGATGGAAAATGAATGGGGTCAATTATTCCTCTTCTCCTTATACAGTATGTGATGTGGGGGAAGCATGTTTATTATCTCTAAACTTCATTATCCTGAAGTGGGAAAGGACAATTAGAAAAAAATAGCTATGTCTCTGGGTTGTTGAGAAAATTTTAAAATGTGATATATGTAAATCTTGGCCAGAGTACATGCTCAATAAACACGAGCTGTTGTTAATATTGTTAAAATTAATCTTTATTTTAAAGATGAGGAACCTAAAGCTCACAAAAGTAAAGTGACTTGTGCAAGACGGTTAGATCACACACTAAGTGGTAGAATGTTGTTGAACATTCTACCACTTTATCTTTAGAACCTTTTCTACTTTCTCAGTTCCGTAGGGAATATCACTTAAAACTTATCTTTAGGAAGGTTAACATTAGATGCATCTAGGTATCAGTGAGCTTTTACATCAACTCAACAAACTTTGTTTGAGTACTATTTAATGATAAGCCCTGTAAAATAATTGATACCCTGGATTCAATGGGAAGAAAGTGTGGGGAGAAAGAAGGAGGGAGAGAGAGAATGAGAAGTGACGAGCAAGAGAGTGAGGGGTTGGGGGGAGAGAGAGGGTGCCTCTTCTTCTCAGGAACTCATTATTTAGGGGGCTTTGCCCAACTATCCCTTCCATTTACTATAAAAAAGTGTGAGGGTATCTTCAGGGTGAACCTCAAGGAAGCAACACTTAAACTTGCTGCAGTAGGTTGGTAGCATTTAAAAAGGAAATACAACATTGCGTTTTTGTCTGGGAAATAAAAAATGGGAAGTTGTAATACAGTCCCTTTCCATAAACTAAGTCTCAATCTTCCCGAGGTGGGCACTATGGACAAAGACCCCTGGGGGCATGCTGGTGGGCCTTGTGCACTGAGTTCTTGTTTACTATGACCAGCCTTTGCTTTGGGCAATAACGTCTACCACCCACTTTTCTGCCAGAAAAAAAACCCACTAGTCTCTCTTAATGCAACAAAACAGAATCCAATAAGTCTGTCTTTGGCAGAGATAATTCTTTATAGAAGGAGTGTTAATGAGAGGCCCTGTAATAGTTATAAGAATTAAATTGCTGTAAACCAGGTGATTGGTAAAGATTTTTATAATCTGTTCTATAATTCTTATAATAAGACGTCTTGAGAAGATGTGTTATTTCCTCATTTATCATATGAGGGTTAACTCAGAGTCAGGCTCCGCGGTCACATTGGAAGTCATTGTAGAAATGTTTAGCATCAGAGCAAGTGATGGAATTAGAAACAGTGACAGCATTTAATTTATTAAGATGGACGCATACATATTTTTCTTTTCGATTTTCATGTTATTATATTTTCATATTTGCTCATCAGGTTACAGACCTACACATTATGTTACTGTACTGAATACTTTAGGCAATTATAAATCAATGGTATTTATATGTCTAAACACAGGAAAGATAACAGTAAAAAATATAGTATAAAACATTATAAAACGGCACACCTATCTATGGCACTTGCCATGAATGGACCTTGCAGGACTGGAAATTGACCTGGGTAAGTCAGTTAGGGTGTGGGGAGTGAACGTGAAGACCCAGGACATTTCTGTACACTCCAGGCTTTATAAACACTGTACACTTAGGCTACGCTAAATTTATAAAAAAGTAATTGCATTATGGTTATGGAATCATTAGGCGATAAGAATTTCTCAGCCCATTATAATCTTTTGGTACCATTGTCATATATGATCCATGCATATGCTTCATATGTATATGGTCCATCTTTGAAATGCTGTTTTTTGGGACTTGACCATAATTTTTTACTTTGAAGGTAAAAAGACAGCTCTTTGCAAATAATTGCTTATATTTAAAGAAAACCCTGTAATACATTCTCTATTTACAGAGCTTGGTATTTCTTTAACATGCTGCTTGCTTTCTTTTATTTGCTTTCCTAAGACTCAACCCAGGAGCAATGAATTTTTGAAATAATAAACTAGAAATGAAGGAGAAAAAGTCTAGATCATCGGAGGAAAATCACTGTCATTTCTACCACCATTTATGTCAAAAAGACCCAAACACCCAATTTCTAAAGCCATGCTTTTCTTTGTAGAAAAAAAAAAAGAGGACTTTACTATGAGAGTGAAATTTTGTTGCTAAGATGGAACATTACTATGTAAATAATATTTCAAACTATTATTTTATTTGGTGCTCTGGAGATATTTATATCTGGAGCAATTCTCCATAATTAGATTCTGGGTGGCTGCGGGCTATTATTTACATAGAAAGAATGAGAGAGGGTCTGTTAAAAGAGTGAGGTGGAAAAGGAGATATTGCGTGATGCTATCAAGTGTGCATGCAAATGATGATTAAGTCTCAGTAATTGGTTTTCAAATTAATTAGTGCTTGAATACTTCTTCAAAGGCTTTGGGGAAGGGGGAAGGTATTTAAATTAAAGAGCATTGTGTTAGATAATCTTTAAAGTCCCATTTCAGCCCTGTAGTTTCTAAAATCATCTAGGTGACTTACACATTGTAGATGAGGAAATAGGGCCAAGTACGTAAAACACCTGAGAGATTTCTGAGCCCAGCTGCCCCCTGCTGTTCTGTTCTGCTTTATTTATGCCACTTGCCGATTTCAGCAGGGCCATGGATTCAAACCCAGTCCTATCACTTAGCGGTTGTGCTATTCTTAGCAACTTATTGCACTTTCTGGTGACTAATTTTTCTTAACGGTGACAATGGCACTACTCAATTATAGTTGTTCTAAACATTAAATGGGATAATACAGATATTAAAACTCCTGGCACATAGAACACATTTAAGAGGTAATGATTTTCATCTCCTTTTTATGATCACTTGCAGTATAGTTATTAATGAAAATCTTTCTTTTCTTATAAAACATTATTGCCCAGAACATACATTTTATGGGTTATTACAGTTGTGTAACTCTTTAGTGCTGCTATAAGTACCCTGGACCTAGCAAGTACTTACAAATCTTATTTATAAGAATAGAAAATTGAATCCTCCTTTAATACCCCAGGAGTTGAGGTAGGAAGCCTCTTGGATGGTTTAATAATTAATTGCTATCAGTTATTTCTTAGCTTAAGTTACTTGATCAGTTTGCTAAACTTAGGGAAAGTTACCCAGAAGTTATATGTAGAGAAAGTGCAGGTGTGGGTGAGGTACAGAGGTGAATCTTCTGGTTTTTAGTCAAATTGATCCAATCTGTCATTCAATAAACGTCCAGTGAATTCCTACTGTGTGCCTTTTTTGAGACAGAGTCTTACTTTGTCCCCTCAGTAGACTACTGTAGTGTCAAAGCTCACAGCAACCTCACACTCTTGGGCTCAAATTATTCTCTTGCTTCAGCCTCCTGAGTAGCTGAGACTATAAGCACCTGCCACAATGCCTGGCTAGTTTTAGAGACAGGGTCTCACTCTGGCTCAGGCTGGTCTCAAATCTGTGAGCTCAGGCAATCCACCCACCTTGGCCTCCTGGAGAGCTTGGATTACAGGTGTGAACCCCTGTCCCTGGGTACTCTGTGCCTTTCTGTGTATGAGATTGTAAAAACTGATAGAGTAAGCTATCTGTTCTTCGGGACCTCACAGAACAACAGGAAGACACACTATGCAGTAGAGAACAGATTGTGCCATGAATGGAGAGTAATGTTTTTAACTCCCACAAGTGCTTACCATGCCCTGACCAGTCTTCTAAATGCTTTACTTTCAGGGGCTCATTTGGGACTTAACAATCATCTTTCTCAGTAGGTACTGCTTCCATTTAATTCTACACATAGGAAAAATGAAAAACCTTTCAGTATCTTGCTAGAGATCACATGAGATCTGACAGAGCAGAGATCTACACCTCTAAACTACAGCTACAGAACTTCCTCTTTAAAAAAAGGAGGGATGTTCTGTTTACTGCTAGGTTAGGGAAAGCTTGGTGGATGCATCAGCTCAGCTTGTAAAGGTAACTTTGTGATTAGAAGCAGTGTCTCTGGTTTGCATAGCCCAGGTTTGAGTGCTAACTCTTCTCTTTTATAGTTGTATTTTAGGAACAAGTTAATCTTTTTATGTTTCAGCTTCCTCAAGTAGAAAATGGGGCTGATAATATATAGCTTGCAGGGATTTATAAAGGTAAACTAAGTAGGTAAAGTGACTGGCAAATAAGGTCAATAAATTACAGCTAAAAATGGCTGTGTAAGTACAGCTATTGATTATATGCCACTTCACAGTAAGAGAAAATCAGTAACCAAGTCATGAATACAGAGGATAAAGACAGAAAAATGTTAGGTGCTCTGGTTAGCAAGCCAGCAGAGGTTCCTACTGGTCCCCTGAGTGTTCACGAGGTGAAAGAGAGGCTTCCCCAGGGAAACTTTACCTGTTCCATAGGTACCTTGTTGTTGGCCTGGAACTTATGTTTTTTTTTTTTTTTTTTGTTGTTGTTGTTGTTGTTTTGTTTTTTCTGAGACTTAATTATGTTATCCTTGAGATGCCCATAATAATATTATACTATAACAGGGCCCAAGACTGAATAATGGAATAATGGAAAGAAACTGGTACACCTTACGAGCTAAAATTATTTTGGTTAAATCTAAATCTGATCGTGGCCATGGCGTTTGGAAGGTCTAGGAATTAGTGACCATATATATTTTTTAAAGATTTATACTTTTTGTTTTCCTGGTGTCATTCAAGGGTGTCAGTCAGTTTCAGGGTCAGTGATTTGCAGTGTAGGAAGCCAAATTAGAGCCTCATCAAGGCTGGGAAATTATGCAGTTGCATCCTGTGGTGCTGGTGGGATGACAGGCTGGAGCAGCCAGTGTCACTATTCCCCTAGGCACTAAGTATGGATTGCCAGGAACCCTTAGAAAATGTGAAGGGGAGACTTCTCCAGAAATTGGCACACAGCAAATTAAAAATAACAGCATTGCACTTCTTGACCTGTTGATCAATGTCGAAGGATAGGACGGTCTGCAGGACATTCATTTCTTGTTTTCTGTTTTCTCATTAGGCAGAAGGCACAATGGAACCTACTGCAACCCAACCTGATGCAGTTAGAGGCATCTCAGTTCAACACTGAGCATTCAAAATGTGCCCTCTTTGGGGCTGGATTTCAAGGACAGGAAAAGTATTACTGTTTTAGTTTTATAGGAAAAATTCAGATTACTCTAGCTCAAAGCTTACATAAAATATTCATAAATATATATTTATCTATATTTATATTTTATGTATAGTTTAACTTCAATCACATATAAAAACTTTCCATTTTTATTCTCCCCCATTTTATTCTGCTGATGTCACACTTTACAACTTTCATGTGTGTACCATTAATAAATTATGCTAGTTATAGTTTTTCAATCCTTTTTTCTTTTAACTTTTATGTTAAAGTTAAAAGTGATTTATGCATCATGATTACAGTATTAGAATATTCTGAGTCTGACTGTATATTTATCTTTAGCAGTGAGAGCTATACCTTTATTTTTTCCTCATTATCATTTAATAACCTTTCATTTCAACTTGAAGAACTGTCTTTAACATTTCTTGTAGTGTGGGTCTAATGGTGATGAACCCCTTCAGGTTTGTTTGCCTGGGATTATCTTTATTTCTCAAGGACAGTTTTGGCATCTATAATATTTTTGATTGACAGTTTGTTTCTTTTGACATTTTGAATATATTAATATCATCCCACTTCCTCCTGACCTGCAAAGTTTCTGTGAAGAAATCCATTGATGGCCTTGTGGACATTCCCTTAAGTGTGACAAATTGCTTTCCTCTATCTGTTTTTAAAAATTCTTTTTTTTTTTTTTTTTTTTTTGAGACAAAGCCTCACTTCGTTGCTCTGGTGTTACAGCTCATAGCACCCTCAAACTCCCCTAGTAACTGGGACTGTAGGTGCCCAATGAAATGCCTTGCTATTTTTTTTCTATTTTTAGTAGAGATGGGGTCTTGTTCTTGCTCAGGCTGGTTTCAAACACCTGAGCTCAAGCAAACCACACAGCTCAGCCTTCCAGAGTGGTAGGATTGTAGGCATAAACCATCACACTCAGCCTTGCTTTCAAAATTCTCTATTTGACTTTTGGCAATTTGATTATAATGTGTTGTAAGCAATCCTCTTTATGTCACTCTTGCTTGAGAACTTTTGAAGTGCATGATTCTGGAGGACTCCATATCATTACTAAGATTTAAGAAGTTGGAAAGTTTTATGTGACTCTTTCTTTAAATAAGTTTTATTCCCATTTTCCCTCTTCTCTCCTTTTGAGACTTCCATCATGTATATATGCTTTTATTTGACACTTTCCCATAGATCCTGTATGCTTTTCTCTACCCTTTTCCTTTCTTTTGTTTTCTTTTTGTTTCTTTTAATGGTTAACTTCAAATGACCTGTCTTAGAGTTGTTGGATGTTTCTTCTGTGTGATGAAATCTGCTATTGAAAGACTCTATTGGATTTTTCAATTCTGTCCTTGTATTCTTCAATTCCAGGATTTAAAATAAATGGTTTCTATCTGATTAACTTCTCATTTTTTTCATGCATTGCTTGCCTGATTTCATTTTGTCATTTGTTTGTATCCTCTTACATCTCATTGAGCTTCTATAAGATTATTTTCAATTTTTTATCAGGCAATTTTCAAATATTCATTTCTTTGGGGGTGGAAACTGAAGCTTTACTCGTTTCCTTTGGTGTTGAAATGTTTACTGATCTTTGTGATTTATGTATTATTATAGTAATTTATATGTATTTGAAAGAAGCCAAACCTCTTCAAATCTTTACATACATTAAAGATCTTCTATTAGGTCCCCAGGCTGATAGGATTGCCTCTAGGATTACATCCATCTGGGATTGGAACCCAGCTATTTTTCTGCTGCTGCATTGATATTAGGATCCTCAGTTTATGGACCTCTCACCAGGGCCTCAGGTGGCATGAAACTGTTTATCATTGGAAAGACAAAAATGGATCCAAGACTGTGGCTAGCAGGGGTGGCACTGGGCAATAGTCTACTTCAGGGTCTGCAGTTGGGTCTTTAAATGATCAGCCTATTACCAGGCCTTGTGAATGTGGTTCCTTCCAAGTCCTTTGGAAGTCTCCTGCCAGGTCACTGGGCAGATTGCTTAGTGTTCCTGAGCCATGGCTGACAGAGGATGTAGCTGAATTATAGGGTTTCTTTAGAATCTGCAGTTGAACTGAGATTGGCAGGCCTAACCCTGGGGCATGGACAAGCATGCCTCCCACCAGATTCCTGGGTGAGCAGGATTGATCCCAGATTGTAGTAGCAAGGAGGGCTGGAGCTGAGTCACAATACCACTTCAGGATACATCTGGGAGCAAGGTTAGTAGGTGTGGTACCTGAAGTCCATGTGTAAGAAAGAGAGTATAGATCTTCCTGAGGCTCTTGGTAGACAGCAGTGGTGGCAGGACCAAGGCAAACCTCAGATGTAGATGGAGTCAACAGTAAGATGGCGCTATTGGCAGGCCTGTGTCTAATACCACAGTCAGCAAGCTTGCCACTTAGGTAAATGCCTGCCTTCTCAAAATAACTTTCCTTAGTCTTGATCTCTGCTTAAGCCTTTGCAATGTCTACCTGGATCCTAATGCTCTCACAAAGACACTTTCATATATGAATGGATGCCAAATTATTATTGCTGCGTGGGAATATAAATAAGGGAATCTCCTATTCTACTAACTTGCTTATGTCACTCTGAAGGTATCATTCTTTACTGATAAAGTAAAAGTTCAATGAAAGAAGAGAACGAGGGCATACTAGACTATCTGTCAAAGGCAATGATTTCAAGAGCACTGAGCATTTGGGGCAATTTCAGGTAATTCAACTGGAATTAATTATCTCTCTATTTAAAAATGGCAAGATGAGAAAACAGGTTAAAAATTTAGGAATAGAAAATTACAAGATTTCAGATTTCAAATATAAGTTATAATCCTATTGGATCACTTTTAATAGTAAGGGCTTAAAGGAAAACACAGAAAACATACATTCTACATGACCCAAAGCTGGAGAGAAGAACTACGTGCTGGGTAAAGAAATCAATACTTTAAATCTCTTAACAGACTGAAAGATTTTTCAAGCTAAGCAAGATGCACTCTAACAGGTTTAAACAAGAAGGCTCACAGAATTAGAATCTAAATAGTCAATTTTAGCAAAAATGGCAGTGGAGTACTGGTGTGTGCATGTGTGTGTGTGTGTTTGTGTGTGTACAAACACACATATAAACACTTATAGGAAGACCTATGGGGTTTATTTGTCCACAGAATAAAAACGAGCCAGAAGTGTGACATGGCTGCTGAAAATGCTAGTATAGCCTTAGGCTACACAGATCCATGGATGCAGTGGTATGCATAGAAGAAAGACCAAGGGGTCAAAAAGACTCCACCAGCTACTTCTGTGTGGTCTTGGATGAATTCTGCAGCCTGAGTTTATCACCAACAAAATGAAGCTGGTGACAGCTACTCATTCTCTTGAAGATTAAACATAAACATATTCAAAGTGCCTAATTCAGTGCGAAGAAAAACTATAATTTCTTTCTCTGCATTATTAATTCATTTCCTGAAATAACACTTGAGAGAATTTAGTAGGCAAACAACTTAGGGATTACTCAGAGGAAAAAAATTTAGATAATAGGTAGGGGCAAGAAGTAGCATGTTATCCTTATTGTATTAAAGGGAAACAAGCAAACAAATGTGGTATAATAAGTGTGTACATTATTTGAGGTTTTCATATATAAGGGAGATAAGATTATTTTGCCAAGCTTTCAAAGACAGAACAAGGGTCATTCACTCCCCTGCCTCTTTCAGCTATTTAACCCCTGCTTATAATTCAGATGTTACCTCAAGGCAGTTTCTTTCAGTAGGACTTTCTTTAGGACTATATTTTTAAAGGACATGCCTTCAGCTTGTTATTACCTTTGTCTGAGTATATGACTAATAGGCTCAACTATAAGTTCCATAAAGGATGGGGCCATACCTATTTTCCAAACCACTGTTATCGCCTGCTGCTGGCATGCGACCAGGTGCGTGGTTGGCCTGAATATGGTTCCACCCCTCGAGCTTATAGTTCTGTGGGTAGGACCAACATGAAACACCGAAACGATTAAGATGCTGCAACCTCAGGATAGGTAAAAAGAAGAAGACAGAATCAAACCAGAAATGAGTTATTTTTAGAAGCAGAAGCTAAATGATTTATCTAGAGCTCTTGGTGCCCTGATCCAGTGGTCTACCTCCTCACCTCCACTTCTGGCTACTTTTAATAGGGTCTACATCTGAACATGAGGCCATATTGCTGAGAGTTAATGGAGATAAATAACTTTGCCCATCTAAGGACAATTTCAGAGTAAATGAAGTGGAAAATAACAGAGCGAAACAAGGTCACAGCCCAGGCAATGGCTTTCAGCAAAGACAGCCACGCAGGCAAGAGAACAAGGGGCTTCATTTGTTTGCCAGGGCATCTTAGTTATGAAAATTAATGGAAAGGAAGCAAGGGGAGTTACCTTGGTGATGAACAGCAATGACGAGGGACTAGAGACATATGGCAAAGGAGGAAATGCGAAGTTATGTCAGCTTGCAGTGATTCATAAATAACAGCAAGAGGTCTGTGAAGGCAGATTGAAAGCATCCAGGGTGTTATGTAATTGTGCCCTAGTGATGCATGAAAGCATTGAGCATTCTAATGTGCAGAGTCTGACAAGCCTGCTCTGTTGAAGAAGCCTGGGATTCTGTGGCCCTGGAGACATAGTTTGTGCAGCTAAGGAAACATTTCAAAAGAATGATATTTCTTAGTGTTTTCATTCAATTTTGGTTAAATCTTTTCAATACCTGTATAAGCCATCCACATTTCTGTTAATTCTCTCTAATCCATTCACTCATTAGTTTATTTATTCAACAAATTATGTAGATCCTACTTTGTGTCAGCCTCTTGTCTAGGTGATGTGTTACCTCCTACTGCCACTACTCATGTTTGGGTCACAGTCTTCTCTCTGAGAGATTATTGCAAGAGTATCTACATTGGTCCCTCTGTCTTCAGTCTTGCCCATGTTTAATCCTTTCTTCACTCTTCAAGTAGGATGAAAATGTACTTATTTTCTTAATTGCTAAAAGTGGTTCTTTCCTGCGGCAACATACATTCTTTCCACCTTCTGTAAACAGCATCCACCTACCTGCACATCCTCTGCCTCATCTACAGTTTTGACAATGTTCCATAGGAGAGCTGTTATTTATAACTTGTCCTTCCCTTTCTGATCCCACTAACTGGTTAAGAGGTGGGCTTAAAATGCCATTAATTTATTAGCTTACTAATTAGGTGAGAAGTCCAGTAAAGAATGGCTGAGTTGTCTACTCAGGGTATCACAAAACTAAAATTAAGGTATTGGCCAGTTTGAGTTATCTCAGAAAGCTCTGGAGGAAAAAATCTACTTCCAAGCTCATTCTTGTTGGCAGAATACAGTTTCTTTCAGATGTAGGAACCAATTTCCTTGCTGGTGTTGACTGGGAGCTGCTGTTCACCTCCAACATTGTTGGCCTTCCTTACTATAGGGGACCCTCTACCTTCAAGCCAAAGTACCACAGAAAATCCTTCTCTCTCTTTCTCTCTCTCTCTTTTTAATTTCAGGTGAATGTGAGGGTGCAAACAACCAGGTCACAATATTTGACTTTGTTAGGTAAAGTCCATCTTGTACTCATGTTCCACACACAAAAGATGTGCCATACACCCGTACATTGTGCCCATTCAGTGGGAGCACACCAATACCTTCCTTCTCCCTTAACTCTCCTCCCTTGTTCTCCCTCCCCTCAACTTGAATTGAATTGAGTTTTACTCCTATGTGGGTGTGCATTAGATCATCTAATGGCTTCATACTGAGGACAGTGAATACTTGCTTTTCCAGTCTTGTGACACTTTACTAGGAAGAATGTGTTCCAACTCCATCCAGGTTAATACAAAAAATATAAAATTACCATCTTTTTATGGTTGAATAGTATTCCATTGTGTACATATACCAATTTTTTAGTCCATTCTTGAGTTAATGGACATTTAAGTTGTTTACACATCTTGATAATGGTAAATGAAGCTGGGATAAACAATCTAGTGCAAATATCATTATGATAAAATGATTTTTTTTTCTCCTGAATAGATGACTAGCATTGAGACTATGGGGTGAAATGGCAGGTCTAAGTTGAATTATTTGAGGATTCTCCATATATTTTTCCAAAGAGGCTATATTAGTTTACAGTCCCACCAAGAGTGTAAATGTGCTCCCCTGTCTCCATATCACACCAGCTTTTGCAAATTTGGGACTTCATGATGTGGGCTAATCTTATTGGGGTTTGGTGATATCTCAGGGTAATTTTGATTTGCATTTCTTTGATGATTAGGGATGATGAGCATTTTTTCATGTTTGTTAGCCATTCATCTGTCTTCTTCAGAGAAGATTCTGTTCATGTCTCTTCTTCAGTGATAGATGGGATTGTTAACTCTTTTTTTGTTGATTAATTTGAGTTCTCTATAGATGCTAATTATCAAGCCTTTCTCAGATTCATAACATGTAAAATATCTTTGCCCATTCTGAATGTTGTCTGTTTGCTTTGGTTGTTGTTTCCTTAGCTGTGCAGAAGCTTTTCTGTTTAATTAAATCCCGTTTGTTTATTTTTATTGTTGTTACAATTGCAACTGAAGTCTTCTTCATAAAATTTTTCCCCAGTCCTACATCCTCAAAAGTTTTTCCCACATGAAATTTTATCATTTCATGTCTTAGATTTAAATCTTTAATCCATCTTGAATCAATTTTTGTAAGTGGTGAAAGGTGTGGCTCCAGTTTCAGTCTTTTACATATGGTTATCCAGTTCTCCCAGCATCATTTATTGAATAGGAGTTCCTTTCCCCATTGTAGGTTTTTGTTTGGTTTATTGAAGATCAAATGACTATAAGAGACTGGTTTCATCTCTTGGTTTTCTATTAAGTTCCATATGTCTGTGACTATTTTGGTACTAATGCCATTCTGTTTTGATCACCATGTACTTGTAATATAGCGTAAAGTCTGGTAGAATGATGCCTCTGGCTTCGTTTTTATTACTAAAATTTGTCTTGGCTATACAAGTTATTTTCTCATTCCACATGAAAGTAAGAACTATTTTTTTCCAGTTCATCAAAGTATGATGTTGGCATTTTAGTGATGGTTGCATTGAATCTGTAAATTTCTTTGGGTAGTATAGACATTTTAACAACGTTGATTCTTCCCAGCCAAGAACATGGTATGTTCTTCCATTTCTTAATGTCTTCTGCTATTTCTTTTCTTAGAGTTTTATAATTCTCTTTGTAGAGGTCCTTCACCTCTTTTGTTAGGTATATTTCTAGGTATTTCATTTTCTTTGAAGCTACTGTGAAGGGAATTGTATCTTTGATTAGCTTCTCAACTTGGCTGTTATTAGTGTATATAAAAGCTACTAATTTGTGGACATTGATTTTATATTCAGACATTATTATATTTCTTGATCATTTCCATGAGTCTTGTGGTTGAGTCTCTGGGGTTCTCTAAGTATAAGATCATATGATCAGCAAAGTGAGAGTTTGACATCCTTTGTCCCTTTTTGATGCCCTTTATATCCTTCCCTGGCCTGATTGCATTAGCTAGAACTTGCAGCAGTACGTTGAATAATAGAGCCTATAGAGGACATCTTTGTCTTGTTCCAGTTCTAGGTGGAAAAATTTTCAGTTTTACACCATTAAGTATGATGTTAGCTGTGGGTTTGTTGTAGATAGCTTTAATCAGCTTAAGAAATGTGACACCTATGCCTGTATTCTTAAGTGTTCTTCTTAGGAAAGGACACTGAATTTTATCAAAAGCTTTTTCTGCATCTATTGAGAGAATCATATGGTGTCTATTTTTGCTTCTATTGATTGATATCATGAATTACGTTATGGATTTGGACCTGTTAAGCCAGCCTTGCATCCCTGGGATGAAGCCTATTTGATTGTGATGTATAGTCTTTTAATGTGTAGCTGTTATCTATCAGCTAAGATTTTATTGAGTATTTTTGCATTAATATTCATTAGTGAAATTAGTCTATGGTTGGGGGAGATTCCTTCCTTTTCAATGTTTTGAAACACTTTCTTCAGTATAGGTATAAGTTCATCTTTGAAGGTTTGATATAATTCTGGTATAAAGTCATCTGGCCCAGGGATTTTTTTTTTTGTTGTTGTTGTTGGAAGATTTTTTTTTATTGTTTTTTTGATATAAGTGCTTGATATTGGTCTTTTCGAGAGATCTATTTCTTCTTGGTTAAGTCTAGGGAGATAGTGTGATTCCAGGTATTGTCCATTTCTTCCACATTGTCAAACTTCTGGACATAGAGCTTCTTATAGTAGTCAGAGATAAACTCTTGTATCTCTGTGGTATCTATTGTTATTTTTTCTTTTTAATTTCTGATTGCAATTAGTAGAGATATTACTTGTCTGTTTCTAGTTAATCTGCCCAAAGTTTTATTGATTTTATTTAACTTTTCAGAGAACTAACGTTTTGTTTCATTACTTTACTTAATGATTCTGTTGTTTACAATTTCATTTTTTAGTAATTTAATATTGATTATTTCTTTGCTTTTTTAAAGTTTGGGATTAAATTGCTCTTCCTTTGTCATTTTCTTAAGATGATTCTTTAGGTTGTTGATGTGTTCTCTCTCTCTCTCTCTCTTTTTTTTTTTTTTTTTCAGATGCAGGTATCTAATACAATAAATTTCCCTTAGGACTGCTCTTGCAGTATCACTCAAGTTTTGGTAACTTTTATTTATAACTAAATTTCTTAAACATAACTCAGTGCCCAGAAAATAGTAATTCTGAATAAATATTTGTGGATAAAAAAATCATTTAGAAAACTACAAAAACACAATACAAAAACTCAGGGAAGAACTAAATAAATGGAGAGATATTCCATGCTCAGGTATCTTCAAGACTTAATTTCACTAAGATGTTCATTATTCCCCTTTGATTTATAGATTTGATACAATGCCAATCAAAATGTCATCAATCTATTATGCAGATACTGAAAATGGATTCTAAAGTTCATATAGAAAGGCAAAATTTCTATAATAAATGAAGAGATATTCCATGCTTATGAATTTTTAAGACTGTTTATCACTAAGGTATTAATTCTTTTCCACTGGTTTATAGATTCAATGCAGTCTTAAAATTTGTCTGTTTTTCTTATCATTTGACTGGACTTATGAGTTTCAGAGAGGAAGACCACAGAGGTTAAATGCCATTTTCATCATATTAAGAGTACTGTGATTTATCACTATTGATGTTTCCCTTGATTACCTGGCTGAAGTAGTGTTTATTAAGTTTTTCCACTGTAAAGATATAATGTTTTTTCTTGTGTTATACTCGTCTATGTGATGAAGTCACTATGTACATTGTGAGTGGAGAGTTTTGCTTCCTTTCCTGGAGGGTGAAATATTTACAGAAATTATTTAGATTTCTGTATGGGAGATTTATGTCTTCTTTACCATTTATTTATTCAATGATATATTTATAACCCATTATTTTATACTTGGAGTTATAATTCAATATATCTTCATTTACATGTTGCTCAAATTTTCCTCCTTTAGCCATTGGAGATCCTTTAGTGAATTCTGTGTCACTTTAATATACCCCATCAATGTAAGCTTTGTTTTTAATTATTTTCTTAGTGCCCAGTATTATAAGACCTTTTGGTCTTATCTTACATATTTCTTGCTCTAGTCCTGTGATCAGCCATTTCTCCAAGAATCTCTGGTTTCATTATAAAATTTATTTTTTTATTGGTGAATGATATTTTATTTTGTTTTTAGATTTGCTCTGTATATATGTTTATTTGTACTTATGTATAGGTATCTATCTACCTATCATCTACATATTTATTTCTCAATATGGAGACTTATTTTTTAATGAGACATTTTATCCCATTTACATTTTGAATGAATGAGTACATGAATTTTCTAATTTTTATGGTTTCCCATTTACGGATCAATCACCATGAATAGAACATTTGATTCAAAGCATACCAGAAATGGGCCAGTACCTTCAACTGTGTATATGTGCATCTCTTGGCTGCAGTGGATGGATTATTGCCCTCTGCTAGCCTCACTGAAGCTCATTGCTTATCTGCTGTTCCTAATTCCAGGTAAATTTGAAGTAGTATGCCTCTGAGTCCAGTTGGAATATTTCTCTCTTGGTTCTACCTCATCATTTTTCATCTGCATTTTGGCATGTATGAACAGGTTTCCTAATGATTTTCCTCTTAATATATTTGTGTGGATACCTTTGCCTGGCCTTGCCAAATTAGTGGCTCCTTGCAAGAGCCTCACTAAAATGTGATAGGAGATATGTTATGTATGCTATATCCTTTATGCTTGCAGAAAAATTCCAAACCCCATCATGTTTCCCTTTTTGCAGCATTATATACCTTGACATGGCATCATAATGAAGTTTATTCCTGTCTGTATTATCTAAGTAGCATTAGTGGATGACCAGACCCATTCCTAAAACTTGCCCCAAGATTAGCTACATACTAAGTAAGTTCCCTGAGGTCTCATGACCTACACATATTTCACAATAGATGAAGATAACCAGTTAAGCAACCTAGTCTGACGTTAATAAACAGTGAGTTTGCTGGAAGGGCTAAACATTTCATGTATTGGATACATTGCTCTATGAGGTCAGAATTCTCCTGAAGAGTTAAGAGAGTAAATAGCAAGAATTCCTGGATGTGAGTGTCTGTGTTGATGGGACAGAATGTTCTTGAATTACTCTTTCCTTGCCACTATTTCTAAGCCTCTTCCTTGCACTGCCTAAAATCCAGTGGTGAGGCATGCTTTGAAAATTATCTTTCCCATAGTCCTTGAAGTCTTTCTGGATGCTTCCTCTTGCTGGCTGAAATATACTTGGGAATAATAGGAATGAGGATCAATTGATACCACTGTTGCTCCAACATTATAAAGTTTATTTTCCAAAGACAAGGGACTTAAGAAAAGGGATGATTCCCACATAGTATTCTCCCAGCTTCAGAGGTCACAGGTATTGTATTTTTGACTCAATGCTTTTTGTCCAAGGTCCTTTCCTTTAGCCCATAGCTCAGTTCAACCTTCATTTTATATTTTCTTTTTATTTTTCTGAAGTAAAGATGAAGTAGAGATGATTTGTGTAGTGCTACATGGGGAATCATTGCCCCTAGAATACTTTGTGGAGCAGAACAACACTTTACTATATTTCTGTGGGGACTTGACCTCATACCTTGAAAATCCTAGACTACTAAGAATAGCTCAGGATCTAAGAATGGGTCAGCAGAAAGGAATGTTTTTGTTTCTGAAATGCATTCCACACTCCTGCTGCTAATCTACGGGTAACCAGCAATTATGTCTTCCTTCTACTGTCCATTGGTATACTGTTTAGCACTAGTGGATAGAGAGGGTATTACTAGTTCACGATCTGTAAGCCACTCTATACCCACTCCTGAAACCTACCCATGCTTGTTCATTTTGGGAATTTTGAATTTGTAAGCAGAGTACTCTGACACTCTGACACTCCCCTGCTGAGAAAACTACATGCCTGCTCTTCTTCTATAGTTTCATAATACCATCATCTCTCATCCATCAAAACTCACTCCTTTATGCACAATGAGGGACTTACTAGGGTCAACTGAGGTTCATATTGGGTTATAATAAGTATTTACCAGGGTAATGAATACTCAGCCAATCAATGTCTTCAATCATTTCTTCAAATGTTTAAATGTTGAACCTGGCTTGTTGGAGTAGGACATGGCATAAAATTCTCTTTGAACTTTTTTCTGCTTGGTTAAAAGAACCTTGTGGCTCATCATTCATAGGTCATTAGTGGTTTAGAAATAATAAAATAAGTTTCATATACTTTACCTGGTACTGATTATATTTCCAGAAGAAGGTCAATTGCACAGTGACAATTTCTATTTGGCTACCATGTCCCTATCATGCAAGAAAAACTGGCATTTATCAGGAGGTACCTTCAGGCTTTCTTTCTTCAAAAAGTCCTTTTTCATATTTCTCCAAAGGCAAGCTCCAAATATGTTGTGTCTTACCACTTTAGCTATTAATTGCTGAAAGATGGCAGGAAACCTTGAGATAATTTCAGGGCATTGTTTTCAAGGTGATAGATACCTTATGGGATGTAAAATGCTATTTTATTATTTTTCTTTAAGGTAGAGGTTTAAAAAAATAATTATTCTAAAAATTCTGACCCCAAAATATTGTTCTTTGTATTCTTGGAGAGCAAGAGTCTTGTTTATTTTGTTCTCTTCCAAATTCTCAGTGCCTAAAACAAGTCCTGGTACTCATTAACCCTTACTAGGTGTTTTGTAAATACATATTAGATGAATTAATGAACAAATTGCTCTCTGAAGAACTCAATAAGCAGTGTATGACTTGGTGTTCACCTCTCCAAATACACTAATTACCTACACATGCATTTAGTCTTCTTTCTTATTCCCTACCAATAGGTGGGGAGGGGGCACTGGGGTTACAGAACTGAGTTTCTGCAACTAATCACCACTGAAATACTTTTATAAGTATTGGACTTTAAAACAAGTAGGCTTTTTTTATTATTATTTCAAAATATTAAGGAGTTACACATGTTTTTGCTACATGGATACAGTCTATAAGGCTGAAGTTAGGGCTTTCCGTGTGCTCACCAACAGGACAGGGTTTATTGTACCCAGTTGGGTAAGTTTTTATCCCTTACCCATCTTCCATTCTCCCTCCTTCTCAGTTTCTAATATCCTTTATACATTTTTATCCATTTATATACCCATCATTTAGCTCCCACTTATCAGTGAGGACATGCTATTTCTTTTTCTATTTCTGAGATGCTTCACTTAGGAGAACGGTCTCTAGTTCCATCCAAGTTGCTGCTAAAGACTTTATTTCATTCCTTTTTTATGACTGAGTAGATCTCCTCACACACACATACACACATATATACTTACACACACACACACACACATGTGTTTCACATTTCTTTACTCCTGAATTGATGAGCACTTTGGTTGATTCCA
The DNA here is from genome assembly GCA_963574355.1 of Loris lydekkerianus. Taxonomy (NCBI): domain Eukaryota; kingdom Metazoa; phylum Chordata; class Mammalia; order Primates; family Lorisidae; genus Loris; species Loris lydekkerianus. The sequence continues at coordinate 24,164 of CAUYPK010016195.1, read as the reverse complement.
TACCCTTGCAATTGTGAATTGGTTGTGAATAATATTCAAATGCAGATGTACTTTAGATAAAATGATTTTATTTTCCTTTGTTAAATACCTAGCACTGGGATTACTAGATCAAATTCTAGGCCGACTTTTAGCTCTTTGAGGAATCTCCACACTGTTTTTGATAGAGATTATGTTAGTTTGCCATCCCACCAACAATATATAAATGTACTTTTTCTCTGCATTTATGCAAACATCTGTTGTTTTTTTTTTTCCCTACACCAGTTTTATTTAAAATACAAATAAGTATTTCTTTTTCTGTAATGGCAAATGGTTCAAATAATGCCGAACACAAATCATTGACTAATATAAGTGCTTTAAATATGAAACAAAATTATTTTTTAAAAAAGCAAAAGAATAAAAGTTATATACAAAAGAGACCTGGAATCTATAAGCTGATTTCAAAAATGAAATGAGTAGAAAATCTGTAGTGAAACCAGAACATTCCACCCCTGCTTTGGAGAAGGACTATCATACAACATTCAGTCAGCTGAAGATGGATTGGTAGAGGTGTATCTATACATAAATTCAAGCCATTTTTGCTTGTGCAGAATCATCTAGATCTTCCCAAGACTGAATGGGCAGTCCTGTGGTTTTCTTCCTTTTCCATATTCCCAATAAGGCTACGTGAAGTTCAACTCTTGATGACAACAAACAGCAGTTCCTTAGGAGCCAACATGACAGGTGGGTCAGATTTCCCTATGAGAAACAAAACTGGCCACCTACAGCAAAGTATCAAAATGGACAAGTCTTTCTTTCCTCCTCCTCCTGATTATGAACAATGTCTCCTTTAAGACAGTTATCCCCATCATTCTTGTTCCTCCACAAGTGTAAACCTTGAAGTGATATGAAGGAGACTAACAGCAAGAAAAGAAAATTCAATTCCATAATGAAGAAGACTGGCAGGTGTACAATACACCCCCAGAGCATCTCAATAACCCTGCCACAGTACAATTCACTGTACTTCTATGGCCCGAAGATAAATATTGTCAGTTCGAGTGAGTTCCTTTTTGTTCCTCAAGGAGTTAAAGGGCATCAAATAAATACTGGGCAAGGAGTTTGCTGGGAGAGTTAGAAATAAAACATTAACCGATTTTTGTCCCTGTGATAATTCAATACTAAAAGGAGGCAGGTACTGAAGGGACAATTTTCATACTAAAAAAAAAAAATTCTCAATTTCTCAAAACCACATTACCATCTCTTATAATGAATCCAGGGAGTCCCAAGAAATAGAAAATTAGTTTCAGGGGATCCCTGAGGCACTTTAAAGCCTTAAAAAATTACAGTAATAATAAATTAGATATTGCTCTTCAGAGGCTAAGAGAGCAGTAGAAACATCAAAATCAGGTCCAAAGAGTTATGTCCACATTACAGGCTTCCTGAGCTGCCCAGCACTCTTTAAAGCTTAGTTGACTCTCCAATTACCTTTAAAAAGACATACAATTTAACACACTGAGTGGGGACTTTTGTATAGTGGTAGCATGAAATTTGGTCCGTAATGGTAGCAGCTGTCTTCATCCATTTCAAACTCAGGTAATATTAAATACAATAAGACAATACATGAAAGAAAGAATACAACAAAAGGGGAAAAAGCCAAAACTGACAAACACCTCAAGGAGTCACTAAATTCTCTTGCACACTTTCACTTAGATCTCCTTCTCAGTCTCTTCTAGATAGAAGGGTATGACAGAACATTTTTCTCTAAGATGCTAAATAATGGCATCAAATGGACAAAATGGTTATCGAGTGACTTTAAGAACCTGACCCCAAGGAATCCAGGACACATACAGGTAATTCAGAGGTATACTTCTGATTTAGGGCAAATTCTAGACTAAAGAAATGATCATCTCAGGTAAATGTTACAATAGATGAAACTAAGTCCAGTTTTTGGCGAGTTTTTTTTTTTTTTTTTTTTTTTTTTAAGTGTTCTCACTGCCACCTTCAGCTATCAATCATTTCTGATAGCTCAAGCAGAAGATCATCTTCATCCTTCCCAGGATCCAAGTCAATCTCAGCTTCTAATTTGCCTCCTGAAATTTCCCATATTAGTTTCTCAAAATCATCCTCCACAGACAGTGGGGGTTTTCCTGTTGAGGCAGAGCTGAGTCGGCGAGTTTTCGTGCCCATCTGGGATGAGGAGGGGCCAGATACCTCTGGGGGTGAGGGATCCGAGGAAGACTGGGTTGGAGGCAGCACAAGACTGCAAGATAAAAACAAGATTATTAGAAAATTGCTTTTTTCTTTTTATACACAGAGTCTCACTTTGTCACCCTAGGTAGACTGACATAGCATCATAGCTCACAGCAACCTCCAGTTCTTGGGCTTAGGCAATTCTCTTGCCTAAGCCTCCTGAGTATTTGGGACTACAGGCACCTATTAATGGTCAGCTATTTTTTGTTGCAGTTTGGCTGGGGCCGGGTTCGAACCTGCCACCCTCAGTTTATGTGGCTGGCGCCCTACTCACTGAGCCACAGGTGTCACCTGAAATTGCTTTTTAATAGTTCCCTGAATCACTTAGTCTCAGAGACACAGAGTTAGCAAAAAGTTGTTTCTGAGGACACAGCATAAGGAAAGAACTCTTTTTTTTTTTTGTAGAGACAGAGTCTCACTCACTTTATCACCCTCAGTAGGGTGCCGTGGTGTCACAACTCATAGTAACTTTCGACCCCTGGGCTTAGGTGAGTCTCTTGCCTCAGCCTCCCAAGTAACTGGGACTATAGGCGCCCGCCACAGCACCCGGCTATTTAGAACTCTTTATTCATTTGGTACCAAGCATTTTTATAATTTAAAGTAGAATTCAGGCAGGTGTTAAAAGTATCTTGTAGATGATACAGGCAAAAGGTAAATAATGGCATCAAATGGGACCATCAACTCTGAATTTCCATGCTTTGTTGCAATTAATTTGAACTCAAGCAGATTTATTTAGATGTGATTAAAATGCTAAGTTTTTCTTTCTTTTTTTTTTTTTGAGACAAGAGTCTCACTTTGTCGCCTCTAATAGAGTGCTATGGCATCACAGTTCACAGCAACCTCAAACTCTAGGGCTCAAGTGATTCTCTTACCTCAGCCTCCCACGTAGCTGGGACTACAGGTGCCCGCCACACACCCAGCTATTTCTAGAGACAGGGTCTTGCTCTTGCTCAGGCTAGTTTCGAACTCGTGAGCTCAGGCAATCCACCCACCTTGGCCTCCTAGAGTGCTAGGATTATAGGCTTGAGCCACTGCACCTGGCCTTTTTAAATTGCTAAAAGCTATTTATCAGTCTTATTCTCTACAGAGCATAAGCGATAATAGTGGCCTGCAATTTGGTTGGAAAGAATTATGAAGTATTACCTGTCTATAGGTATTTCTGCCTCAGGTATAGTTACTGATTTGTCCTCAGAGAGGACCGGGACAACAACCTACAAAAGGAAGGAAGGGTAAGGCAATTTAGTGGGAAAGTCAGGATTTGTAACTTGAGTATATTCATTTTCTTTTGCTGCCTTCTTAAAAAAGATGGCTATTATACTTTAAACCTGGGAATCCAAGAATCAATAATCTAAAGGTTGAATGTACAGACAAGCAAAATACCTTGCCACCCTAAAATTAACCTTTAGAAAATCTTTCCTTCCCACTTCACAAATGTCTAACTGTAAATGTAAAATACAGTAACAACTCCAACTGAAATGCTAGGAAGAGGGAGGGAGTGGAGAGGACGACTGGCATAAGAAGGGAGGGCATGAAGTGGGATCTCACCTAATGTGCTTAACACACCCCCTGGGTGAGGGACTCTTTTACAAATAGAACTTTACCCTGGAAATGAGAACAATGTAACCTAAAAATTTGTACCCTCATATTAATTTGAAATAAAAAATAAATTAAAAAATAATAATAAAATGCTAGGCAATGCCATGAAGTGTTATGCACAGATATAGACAGAGAGCTAATGAAGACTGTTTTCCACTTTCTTACCACATAGAATAAAGCACCACAGAAGTGGATCTACTTCTTACCACAGCTGCCTTTTTGGCTGGACTTTCCTGTAGGATACTGCTGGAGCTGAGCGGCTTCACCGCTGCAATGACAGCAGGGTGCACCTCCACTGCCTTGCGTTTTGGAGCCAATTTCGGGGATGAAACAACTTTAACCACAGAAGGTTTTACATTCACTTTGGGTTTAGCTACAGAGGACAGAAAATATCTGATTAACAGTTAGAATAAACTCTCTTTTATGTGGAGGATAACTCAGAATACAATATCAAAAATGTTTTAGTACTAGAAATGCCACAAATAACTTAGGAAAAAACTGAAAATGATCCAAACATAATTTGTAATACAGGTAGGTAGCTACCATGCGGATATACATACTCAAATGACCCCTTACAATGCTTTTTTTTTTTTTTTTGAGACAGAGCCTCAAGCTGTCGCCCTAGGTAGAGTGCCATGGCATCACAGCTCATAGTAACCTCTAGCTCCTGGGCTCAAGCGATTCGCCTGCCTCCGCCTCCCAAGTACCTGGGACCATAGGCGCCTGCCACAACGCCTGGCTATTTTTTGGTTGCAGCCGTCATTGTTTGGCAGGCCCAGGCTAGATACGAACCTGCCAGCTCAGGTGTATGTAGCCGGGGCCTTAGCCGTAGGCACCGAGCCTACAATGCCTCTTAAATTTGTTTCTGTTCTTCACTTTTCTATTTCTCTTCTTTAAAACCAGAGGAAACATGTACCACAGAAAGTTTAAGACAAAGCTTTTCAAGTAGCAATTTTTAGTTCTGAGAAAAGAACTCTATCTAGTTTTGTCTTTGTATAATAGTATCAGAAATATTACCTATTGATACAAGGCAAATGAAATTCAACCCAATTATTGCCAGGAAGTTATAATTTTGGTCTCCTTAAGCAAGACATAATTAAAAAAAATCACTCACCTTTATTCCTTTTCTCCAAGGTCTGTGCTGCGCATTTCACATTTAATATTGAGTCCCCAATCCCTGAAGTTTCTACTTCCACCTTCTGGGATGACTTTGTGGGAAGTCGCTTGGTCAGGTGCCGTGTGACGCCTGGCACAGCAGTGAGCAATGGTTTTTCTGCCACTTGGGTATTGCAAGAGCTTACATCTCCCTGAAGGGGTGTTAAGACTGATTTTTCCTTCTGTATCACTCCCCTCTCCTGCTGTTTCTGCATATGCTTCTCTCTCAAAGTCTCACATCTCTTAACTTGAATTTTAGTGATGTCAACCCCTGTAGTCTCATCTGAAGCCTGTGGATAAATTTAAATGACAGAATTAAATATAGTAACTCTAATAACCTACATGATATTTGTTTATTTTTCAGACAGAGTCACTCTGTTGCCTAGGCTAGAGTGCAGTGGTGTCATCATAGCTCATTGTAACCTCAAACTCCTGGGCTCAAGCGATCTTCTTGCCTTATCCTCCTGAGTAGCTGGGACTACGGGCGTGCACTACCACATCCTGCTAATTATAGAAATATGTTGCTCAGGCTGGTTTCAAACTCCTAATTGATTCTCCTGACTCAGCCTCAGAGTGTTAGGATGACACTTGAGCTCAGGAGTTTGAGGTTATGGTGACGCCATGCACCGTAGCCTAGGTGACAAAGCAAGACCCTGTCTCCAAAAACTCTAAAACAAAAATTGTAAGTATAGAAAAAGACTATTTACCTTACGTATCAGTGAAATGTTAAATAGAAATTCACTGTAAGCTAAAACTAAAAAGCACATCTAGCCTTTGTCATGGACAAAAACAACAATGATCTTTCTTTTTTCTTTGCGACAGAGTCCCACTCTGTCACCCTCAGCAGAATGCCCTAGCATCACAGCTCACGGGAACCTCAAACTCCTGGGTTTAAGAGATTCTCTTGCCTCAGCCTCCTAAGTAGCTGGGACTACAGGCGCCCGTCACAAAAATAGCTCAGCTATTTTTAGAGACGAGGTCTCGCTCTGGCTCAGGCTGGTCTCATACCCGTGAGCTCAGGCAATCCACCCCCTTCAGCCTCCCAGAGTGCTGGGATTATAGGTGTGAGCCACCTTGCCTGGCCTAACACCCAAATTTAAATTAATTTACCTCTTTAGCTTCTGTTCTAGTAACATTGTTCTGCGAAGCAACTTCACTTCCTTCCTGAAGTTTCTTCTCTTCTTTCATTCCTATAGCGACATTAAAGACATCATTAGGTATTTCACATAGGCTGCAACTTCATGACAGATAAAGTGAAACAAAACTTTACTGGACAAATAAAATTACAGATGAAGCCTACTGCCCTTATAACGTTGTAAAATGCACATTAAAATAGCAAAGGTCTATATAGTGCTGCTGTAAAGAAACAACTTCATTTAATTCGGTGGTTTTAAACGTCATTTGAGTAAAGAAAAATTGTTGAAGAACTCCCAGGAAGATCCCCTAGAACACTCCTTTGGAATCTTATTTGGGAAAGTGGCACTACAGAGGAAGCTTTCTTGTTACCTGCTCTTTTGGTGATTCGGAGCAGCCGCCTTGCTCCTGGGGTGGCCTCAGGTTGAGGCTGGGAGCTAGTGCTGCTCTCAGAACTCTGCTGCACCCTCAGTGCCTTCTCCAGTTTAATTTCCTCCAGCGTCTTGATGTGCACCTCCTGCATCGACTTCATTCTACCTGCAGGCTCCTCTGATTGCCCTTTGCTGGCAACTATGGGTGGCAAAACGACTGTTTTTTTAATTTCACTATCAGTCTTTAGTTTGATGCATGTTGCATCATTTTTACATTTTTGTTTCTCTGCTTCCTGCTGCCGATGTTTTTTTTCAGCCAGCACCTCAGAGAAGGTTTTGATTCGGATAGTGGAAGAACTTCTTGCTCCTGAAGTAGAATCATCAGCTTTTGAAGGTCCTTCTGTCTTGAGTTTAGTTTGCAATTCTCCACGTTTTTGACTGGCTCTTTCAAGAAGAATTTCTTCTAATGTCTTCACATGGATCTCATCAACTTTATTGACTCTCTCTGTTTTCATGGAGGGAAAACAAATCATTGTACTCAGGAGCCCACCTCTTAATGACTTGAGAGATATCATTTAGGCAGGCAATTAAAATAATAAAAAATGTAACATTAATTTCAATCTCAAAATTTCAGTCAGTGGCCCTTAAGGAAAACTCTTAGGAGGCAAAAACTGGTCATTTATATTTCTATTCAGAAGCTTATTCTTGAGGAACCTGAAAGCCATTACTAGTTAGAAAAATCTGTCACCATACAGCTTACCAATAAATGCTTCAATAAATGTTTATACAATCAGGTATATAAATGTGTTAGACACTGTCTAGAAATAGTGTGTCTATTAGTGCGTCTATGGTCTAGACACTGTCTAGAAAATAAACAAAATACAATCTTTGTCCACATGTAGGTGATTCTCTTGCCTTAGCCTCCTGAGTAGCTGGGACTACAGGCACCTGCCACAACACCAGGCTATTTTTTTTTCTTGTTGAAGTTTGGCCGGGGCTGGGTTTGAACCCACCACCTTGGTATACAGGGTCAGTGCCCTACTCACTGAGCCACAGGCACCGCCCATCCACATGTAGTTTAAAGTCTAACAGGCCAGGTGTGGTGGCTCACACCTGTAATCTAAGCACTCTGGAAGACCAAGGCAGGTGGATAGCTTAAGCTCACAAGTTCGAGACCAGCCTTAGCAAAAAGCGAGACCCCGTTTCTACTAAAAATACAAAAACAAAAACAAACAAAAACCTGAGGCAAGAGGATCGAATGAGCCCGAGTTGGAGGTTGTTGTGAGTATGATGCCATAGCGGCACTCTACCCAGGGTGACAGCTTGAGAATCTGTCTGGAAAAAAGAAAAAAAATCTGACAGACCAATAATGAAACCATCAACAACAAAGAGAGGCCAGGCACTGTGGCTCATGCCTGTAATCCTAGCACTCTGGGAGGCCAAGGCAAGTAGATTGCCTGAACTCATAGGTTCAAGACCAGCAGAAGCAAGTGCAAGACCCTGTCTCTAAAAAATAGCTGGGCATTGTGGCAGGTGCTTGTTCTCCCAGCTCCTTGGGAGGCTGAGGCAAGAGAATCACTTGAGCCCAGGAGTTTGAGGTCGCTGTGAGCTGTGATGCCACAGAACTCCACCAGGGTAGTAAAGTTGATACTCTGTCTCAAGAAACAAACAACAACAACAACAAAAAAAAACTGGAATCACCTCATACATATGGATTTCTCTCATGAAAATAAGTTCCTATAATAAGAAAATAAATTTAAAGACGAACTTATGTAAATCAAAAGGTCAAAAGTAGTACACGTTCTTTTGTAATCCTTCTTCTTTTGCTGTAATGCAGTTTGACTTCTCCATATCATTATGTTCAGAATATGACTTTTTATGATAGCATTTAGAATATAACTATAATCATTTTATATAAACGCTTTTGGCTGGGTATTTAGGTTGTTCCTAATTTTCCATTATTAATGTTATGATGAATATTCATTTTGCCATCTTTAAGTACAAAAATGGGATTCACACGAGTGAGTACCTTAAATACTTAGAACACAAACCCTAACCACCATAGGTAAATAGAGAAAAAGTCAAGACTCTTAAGCAAGGAGAAAAATACCAGCACCTGGTCTTAGTATTTACTTACCAGTTGCCTCTTCATTATTTGGACCAGCTGACATGCCTAATCGCTCTTTCAGAGACTTAGAAACTTGAACTATAAAAAGAAAATTTCAAAAACCAAAAGTTGGACAGAAACCTTGTACAGGTCAAATATCCTTTTCAAAGTTCACAAATTAGACTATACTTCTCTTCTATTCAAATGTTTCTTATAAGAAATCTCCAACCTTAAAAATTTTTCTTCACAGAACAGATTTTTATGAATCATGGATTCCTTAAGAGTATCCTGGAAAGCTTAAAGAAAACACAAAACTTTGTCTCTCAAAAACTGCACTACTGAATTCAAAAATAACTTTGTTACTGTATGTCTTCTAAAATCTTACCACCATCAAAGGTTCCCCCCAAATCTATTTGAAATATGCTCTTTAGCTATGAAAATCTTCAGTGATTAACAGTCAAAGAAAGAGTAACTTCTACTTGCTCTGAGAGTGCAAAGAAAGCCCCAAACAGGAACATCCACTCATCAAAGCTGCTTAGCTGAGGAAAAGTGGAAAGAAGTTTCTTACCTTTAAGACAAGTTAAAACTAAGCACAATGAGAAGGGGGTGAGGGAGAACACCCACCTACTCTTCAGTAATTAATTCCAGTGATTGATTCACTGCAAGTCATACATGGGAGGAAAAAAATCCAACACTTGATTTCTTTGTCTCCTTCAACCAACTATAAATCATTCTAACTCCCAAATACCTCTTGTTTTAGTTCACGCTTCCAAACCAACTTCTAGAACACTAAATTCATGCCACTACCTCCTTTTATCTGGATTATTTTAACAACCTGCTAACTCATCTCCCAGCCAACACATTTGTCCCCTTCTATTCTTTCTCCATTTGCAGGCAGGGTAATGCTTCTTTGACCCAGTTTACAACCTTTCAATGGGTTACTATCTTAAGATAAGCTTAACAGGCTCTATATCATGATCCAGTCCCTCCTTCTCTCGTCACCATGCTCTTCAGTCCATTGCTGTTTCAAACATACTCAGTTCCTTGAGCACATCATGCTTTCTTAGTTTGCTGCCTTTTTAAGAATTATTCTCTTTGCGTGGAACACAGTGTCCCTTGAACATCACAGCTAATTTGTAACTCATGCTTCAAGTCTAAACTTTAACATCACTTCCTCTGTGAACCTTTCCATAGAAGGTAATAACTAACAGGTGCCCTTTTTATTTTTTTTTCTTTTTGAGACAGACTCTAACTATATCACCCTTTGTTGAGTGCTGCAGCATTACACCTCACAGCACCTCAAACTCCTGGGCCCAAGTGATTCTCTTGCCTCAGCTCCCCAAGTAGGTGGGACCACTGGTGTCCAACACAATGCCTGGCTATATTTTTGTTGCAGTTGTCATTGTTTAGCTGGCCTGGACTGCCTCTGTGCTTGTGGCCGGTGCCGTAACCACTGTACTATGGGCACCAGACCACAGGTGCCCTTCTTATGTATTTTTTTGTTGAAACAGAGTCCCACCCTATGCCCCTAAGCAGAGTGCAGTGGGCGTGGTAGCTCACTGCAACCTCAGACTCAGCTGCGGGCACCCCACTGCCTCAGCCTCCAGAAGCTGCTGGGATTACAGGCACTTGCCATGGTGCCCGGCTGGGTTTTTCCATTTTTTTCATGAGTTGGGGTCTCACTGTTGCTCAGGCTAGTCTCAAACTCCTGAGCTCAAGCAATTCTCCCTCCTCAGCCTCCCACAGTGCTGGGATTACAGGTGTGAGCCACCGCGCCCAGCTTTGTCACAAAATTGATCACTTGCCATTGTTCTGTAAGCTCCTTAGAAATGGGACGGTGTTTTTGTTCAATGGGTACTCAGAATTTAGCAGAGTAAGCAATCGAATGTTTGTTGAATGAATTATAAAACAGAATAACCTCATTTACCTGAATAAGAGAATGACAAACCACAGCTGTTAACAGTCCCAAAAGTAAGTGTCAAAACTACATTCACACATACAGTATGAGAACAAAAGTACCTTTCTTTGATGTTTTGTCAGTGTTAGTTGCTGGAGCTTCAACTTTCTTCCCTAGCCTCTGCGCAAGGCTACGCTTTAATGGAGGATCACTCTCACCACCTACAAATAGGGAGAACTTAATTCAACATTTCAAGTCATTGATAGGTGATGTTAGAAAAGACAAGCAAAGGCCAGTGGTTCACACCTATAATCCTAGCACACTGGGAGGCCGAGACGGGTGGATTGCTTACGCTCAGGAGTTCATGACAAGCCTTACCAAGAGCAAGACCCTGTCTCTAAAGACAGCCGGGCATTATGGCAGGCACCTTGGGAAGCTGAGGCAAGAGGATCACTTGAGCCCAAGAGTTTGAGGCTGCTGTGAGCTGTGATGCCACAGCACTCTACCAAGGACAACAAAGAGACTTACTCAAACAAAAAAAAAAAGAAAAAAGAAATATAAGCAAAAACAGACTATATAGAATAATTCTAAGTTTTCTGCATTTATATGGTGTTTGTTCACCAGTTAAGAATTCAATGATAGAGAAGAAACAAAAATATCATAAAAAGAAGAGGTAAGGAAAGGAATGAAAAATTAGAGTGCACATAAGAACATTTATTAAATAAATGGCTAAAACTACAAAGGGGGATCATACATTCCAGTTGAAATTAAAGTTGAGAATTAGGAATGTGACAACTCTTCATAAAAAAAAAAAAAAAAAAACCTTAAAGTTCAGCCAATTACTGAATTCATGTTAAATTTACCTAGGATAAGGCAGACAGAAAAAGAATTAAATAATTTCAAGTTTTCCTGTGTTATGAAGACTCTGCAGGCCACAAAGCCTCTCTCCATTTCTGGATAATAAATCTGAAGTTCTGAAACATTTGGTATCTTACCAAAGTCACCAAATAGTTGACAGAGCCAAGAACTGAATCAAGTTTCTAGACTCTAATTCGTCATACTAATATGTTCAATACAAGTTGTTTAAATGCCTTAAGTTTTTAAAAATTGTTTTTCAGGAGCAGTGCCTGTGGCTCAATGGAGTAGGGCGCCAGCCCCATACGCCAGAAGTGGTGGGTTTAAACCCATCCCCAGCCAAAAAAAAAAACTGCAAAAAAATTGTTTTTCAGATTGATGGACTTAAAGTTATATTCTTTTGAGATCTCCTTAAAAACTTCACAAGACCTTACACAGAGTATGATAATCTCTCTCCTCTCACACATGAAAGAAAAAATTAAGTTTACGGCTTGGTGCCTATAGCACAGTGGTTATGGCGGCAAGCCATATACACCTAGGCTGGCAGATTCAAACCCAGCCTGGGCCTGCTAAACAACAATGACAAGTGTAACAAAAAATAGTTGGGTGTTGAGGTGGACACTGTAGTCCCAGCTACTTGGGAGGCGGAGGCAAGAGAATCGCTTAAGCCTAAGAGTTTGAGGTTGCTGTGAGCTGTGACACCATAGCACTCTACTGAGAGCAACATAGTGAGACTCTGTCTCAAAAAAAAAAAATCAGTTTACATGTATGCTGATGTTAAACTACCTTATTTCTGTATATATTAACATTTTAATTTTTTTTTTTTTTTTAGACAGAGCCCCAAGCTATCACCCCTGGGTGCTGTGGCATCACAGTTCACAGCAACCTCCAACTCCTGGGCTCACGCGATTCTCTTGCCTCCACCTCCCAAGTAGCTGGGACCACAGGCACCTGCCACAACACCTGGCTATTTTTTTGTTGCAGCCATCATTGTTGTTTGGTGGACCCAGGCTGGATTGGAACCCACCAGCTCAGGTGTATGTGGCTAGCGCCTTAGCCGCTTGAGCCACAGGTGCTGAGCCATTTTTAACAATTTTTTAATAGGGCAGTGCCCGTAGCAGTTGTTGCAGTGCTGACCACATGCACCATGAGTGGCAGGTTCGAATCTGGCCCAGGCCAGCTGAACTCAATGACAACTGCAACAAGAAAAAATAGCTGGGCATTGTGGTGGGTGCCTATAGTTCCAGCTACTTGGGAGGCTGAGGCAAGAGAACTGCTTAAGCCCAAAGAGTTTGAGGTTGCCGTAAGCTGTGACACCAAGGTACTCTACCAAGGGTGACATAATAAGACTCTGTCTCAAAATAAAATAAAATAAAATAAAAATTAATATTATTTTTCTTAGATGGGATCTTGTTGTGTTGCTTAAGTTATATTCAAACTCCTGGGATGAAAGTAATCCTCCCACCCAAGCTTCCTGAGTAGCTGGGACTATAAACTCACCTCAGCATGCTTGGCTTATTTTTTTACCTAAGATTGCCAGATCAGTTTTATCAAGGCTAAAAGTCTTGGTTTGCACATAGTTGCAGAGGATTAGATGAAACTTTATGTAAAGCACTTGGACACACAGCAAATCCACAGCAAATATCAGATTTCATTTAGGCATGATTTAATTATCAACTTTTTACATTTGCATTTTCTGACTGATGGCAAACCTGGAACATTAAGTTCAGAATAGTAGTTCTGAAGACAAGGCAGTGAGAGCAGCATCAAAGAAAATATAAAATAGAGATAAGGTTTCATTTTAAGTACATTTAAAACAGTATTGGGAACAAAACCTAATCCTAAGCCCTCTGCTAACTGAAGAGACTCCTCCTAGCCAAGGGGACCCCATAATACCTTAAAACTGAGTTCCCAGCCATGATGGGAGAGGGACAAAATATAAAATTACACATGTACATGCTTTCCCTTTTTCATAAATATTCATGATTCCCCCTACGGCTTCTTGAGTATATATATTTGACCATCCCATTTAGTATAAAATCTTGATTCTTGCATGGCTTCTGGCTGGGGCTCTGATTTCCAGTCTGTTGAAATGACCGGCAAATAGGCTGCTAGCCTTTATGAGAAAGTTCTCATTTTTCCAAAGTATAAACTTCATTATTTTTTTTAGTTAACAATATGAAAGAAAAAAAAATTTTTTTTTTGTGAGACAGAGTCTCACTTTGTCATCCTTGGTAGAGTACTGTGGCATTGTAACACAGCAACCTCAAACTCTTGGGCTTAAACAAGTCTCTTGCCTCAGCCTCCCAAGTAGCTGGGACACTGGGACTACAGGCACCTGCCACAAGGCCTGGCTTTTTTTTTTTTAAGAGACAAGGTCTTGCTCTGGCTCAGACTGGTCTCCAACTCCTGATCTCAGGCAATCTACCCGCCTCTGCCTCCCACAATGCTAGGATTACAGGCATGAGGCACTGTGCCCAGCCCAGAAAAAGTTTTCAAAATAAATTTTTTTTTTTGAGACATAGTTTCAAGCTGTCGCCCTGTGTAGAGTGCTGTAGCATCAGAGCTCACAGCAACCTCCAACTTGGGCTCATGCGATTCTCTTGCCTCAGTTTTTTTTTTTCCTATTTTTAGTAGAGATGGGGTCTTGCTTTTGCTCAGGCTGGTCTTGAACTCGTGGCCTATCAGAGTGTTAGGATTACACTCCCCATCTTAATTTAATTGTAATACTTTAAATTCCTGTATTTTCAATAAAAGGTATAACGCGCACACGAAAAACATTTTCTAAGTGCTTTCAGCCAAGAATGCAGAGGGACTGCCAAGATGTCTGCATAAAGAATCTGGTGAAGATATTGGATTAATGCACAAATAAGCAGAAAACACAAGATACAACAAAACTTATCTTACCAACTGAAAATTTTCGCTTCCCCAGTCTCTCAGTAAGACTCAATCTAACCAATGGTTCTTCTCCTGAAACAGTAAAAACAGAATTTCTCTACCATTACCAAATTCTTCTATATTCAGAAACTAATGACAGGTATGCTAATGACAAAGTATATATATATATAATTTTTTTTTTTTTTTTTAAGACAAAGTCTCACGTTGTCATCCTTGGTAGAGTGCTATGGCATTACCCAGCTCACAGCAACCTCCCACTCCTGGGCTTAGGCGATTCTCTTGCCTCAGCCTCTTGAGTAGCTGGGATGTAGAGGCTGCCACAACGCTCAGCTATTTTTCGTTGCAGTTTGGCCAGTGCCGGGTTTGAACCTGCCACCCTCGGTATATGGGGCCAGCGCCCCACCCACTGAGCCACAGGCACTGCCCCGACAAAGTATATTCTTCTGATATTAGTATGAGCCAAACTAGAATGGCTCTTGAAAATCAGGTCTCAGTCTTAAGAAAGATGACTGCATTAAAAAATTCCCTATTAATAATAATTTAAACAGTGAAATGCCCAGCCCAAATGGAAGCGATAACACCGTTCTATTAACAGCAGCCAAGCAGAAGCAGACAGATTGTTTTCTTAGCCAATTGGTTAGAAAATCCAAGTTATACTTTTGCTTATGCACTCTGATATATTAACTAAAACCAGATTCTACCCTAATGCTAGCTCTCCTGTATCTCTCTTTTATCAACCCCCCAGCAAGAAATAAGCTCTTTCTTCTGATTTGCTGTGTAAATTGCACAAATATTTAGTTAAATCTATCGATAGCTACAATTTCTTGCTAGGTTTAAAATTAAGTGAAAAGACTTTACATTTTCCTGTAACTCAAATGTTTCTATTATACTTTTTTTTTTTTTTTTTTGAGACAGAGTCTCACTTTGTTGTCCTCAGTAGAGTGCCATGGCATCACAGCTCACTGCAATCTCCAACTCCTGGGCTTAGGCGATTCTCTTGCCTCAGCCTCCTGAATAGCTGGGATTACAGGTGCATGCCACAACACTCGGCTATTTTTTTTGTTGTTGTGTTGCTGCAGTATGGCCAGGGCCGGGTTTGAACCTGTATATGGGGCGGGCACTCTACTCACTGAGCCATAGGTGCTGCACTCTATTATACTTTTTTTACCCAAAATGGGAGGTCAATAAATTTGCTGAATGGATATAAACAGGATATGTAAATTAAATATACATAAATATGAGGGCTGCTTGAATTAGAAATTTCAATCTTTTTCTTTTTTCTTTTGAGACCGAGTCTCACTCTGTTGCCCTCAGTAAAGTACCGTGGTGTCATAGCTCACAGCAACCTCAAACTCTTGAGTTCAAGAGTTCAAGCAATTCTCTTGTCTCAGCCTCCCAAGTAGCTGGGACCACAGGTGGCAGCAATAACACCTGGCTATTTTTTGGTTGTAGTTGTCATTGTTGTTTTAGCTGGCCTGGGCCAGGTTCAAACACACCATCCTCAGTGTATGTGGCTGGTGCCCTGCCGACTGAGCTATAGGCGCCACCGAGAGTGCAATCTTTTAAATAGTAGACTCAAATGCACCAATTTTTCATCCTTATTTCCAGCCAAGATACTAAAGTCTTCCTGCAAATTTATTAAAGGTAAAAAATACCCAAGGATTTTGCATTTCCAGTCATATAAATGCAGAAACCTGGCTTGGTGCCCCTAGCACAAGTGGTTACGGTGCTGGCCACATGCCCCAAGGCTGGTGGGTTCGAACCTGGCCCTGGGCCAGCTAAACAACAATGACAACTCCAACAACAAAAAAAAGAGCATGGTGTTGTGGTGGGCGCCTGTAGTCCCAGCTACTTGGGAGGCTGAGGCAAGAGAATCGCTTAAGCCCAAAGAGTTTGAGGTTGCTGTAAGCTACCTATGAACGGTGACCAAGTGAGACTCTGACTCAAAAAAAAAAAAACAAGAAAGAAAACTGACAATTCTAAGATCTGCCTATACCTTACCTTGTTTGCTAGACAGAGTTACTGTCCTCACCACAGTCCGGACATTCTCTTTTTCAGGACCTGGAATGGACTGAGGATGAAGTAAAAGACTGGAAACTCCTGAAGAACCTTCTGAAAAAGGCAAGTTAGAAAATAGCAAATGACTTACGGGAAATAAAGCTATCACAAGACAAAAAAAATTTGTTTTTGTAATCAGTTAAGTGCAATACAGACTGCTATGTGACTGTGAGCCAATCAACATTTCTATGTCTGTGTACCTACAATGAAACTAGGTAGTGGTGGTGGGGGGAGGACGATGCAAAAACAAAACAAAAAATTATTTAACTGACTTAGGCACTCAACCTCCTCTTATTTACCAATAAGGCTAACATCATTCTGAAGTTAACCTGAGAAGTACAACAGACATTGGATGTCAATCCAATTCAACCCTTCCTGTCTAAATTTAATCACCTGCAACACGTAACTCCTAAGTTCCCATAGAACAAACTTAATAAGGCGGTTCTCAGAACTGTTTGTCTCCATTTATACTGTTTCTTTTACACTGTAATTTTTAGGGTTGTAAATACAGATTAACCAAATTTAGGCAAACTCCAGAAAATAATCCCAACAGCTTTTTATTTTTTTGAGACAGAGTCTTACTCTGTTGGTCTGGGTAGAGTGCCATGGAGTCAGCCAAGCTCATAGCAACTTCAAACTCCTGGTCTCAAGCAATCCTGTGTCAGCCTCCCGAGTAGCTGGGACTACAGCTAATTTTTCTATTCTTAGTAGAGACAGTGTCTTGCTCTTGTTCAGGCTAGTCTCTTAGTAGAGACAGTGTCTTGCTCTTGTTCAGGCTAGTCTTAAACTCCTGAGCACAAGCTTACTGCCTTGGCCTCCCAGAGTCTAGGATTTACAGGCGTGAGCCCCTCAGCCTAGCCTCTTTGCAGCGATTAAGGAAGAACTCTTCTACTATAAAATGAAGTTTGTCCTCTCTTAATACAATTCTTATGTTGTGTTCTTTAGGGTTATATTTCTCCAAATATACAGGTTCTTTACTACATGTGCCTAGTTCCGAATAACTGAAATATAGCTTAAATGAATTTAAAAAGCAGCCATGGATGTATTCCACAGTAAGGTGCAAGATAAACTAAAGCCATATCCCCAGGGTGCCATAACCACGTCCTCTTTTTCTCTACTATGATATCAGTAAGTAAGTTTCCCAGACCCAAATAATTATTAGAGCCTCCTCCTCATAAAAAAGCACCCATGTTAAATAAGACTGTTTTACTTTAAAAAGCCATAGAAATCAAAATAATTTTGCTTATTTTGGCTATTGCTTCCCCAACTATCCTTCCTAGGAACAACCACCCACATCAAACTTGTGATGACTTACCACCCTGCTTCTTAGATTTTTCTTTCATCTTCTTTGACTTAATTTCCTCAAGAGTTTTTATTCCAAAATTCAAAGATTCACCTGAAAAAGCCAAACAGAAATCAAACGAGGAACGAGAGCCTTTTCACTTTTGCATTTTATCTGTACAAATTAGGCATTCAAATATCTTTTGAAGGAATAATCAAAAGAAAAGTATGTATGGGTAGCATTAACCTCATACAACTGAAATTTAGGTCAATGATGGTGAACTAAATTTCAAAGGCAGTTAAAATAGTTTGGATACACTCACTAGTGCTGTAAGATTTGATAGTGCCTCTTCTTACCTTGCTTTAAATTGACCCCAGGTTTCCGGACAGAAGTCACTCGTAATCCATTATGAACTTCAGGAGTTGGTTGCAGTGTAGGTGTTTTGGTTTCATCACCTTCCTCAGAAAACTGATCTGTGTGTCAAGATTTAAGGGAAACTCACAATTAAAAATGGGCTGAGGGCAATAATCTCAATTCTGTCTAATTTACACGATTCCATTTATTTACTTGCTCTAAAGAAAGAGCTAAAAATTACCATCATCATCTTCATCATCGTCCGCAGCATTAATTACAACTGGTGGATGTGTGGGACTAGGAACGTTTTCAGAACTTTCAACTTTCATAACACTTCGCAGCTGAGGGGAGGGATTAGACTGGACAGACAGTTTGTTCTGTTGAACTGTGAGTTGGCTAGCCTTCACCTCCTCTTCTGGTGACTCAGGCACAGTGGGCAACACAGCTAAACATATAAAACAAATTATAAATTAAAAATAGAAGCTATAATCCCAAACAAAAATCCCTGGCTACCTATAAAAAATTCATGCATTTTCCTTATGAGTATTTGTGTCTTTTTACCTAATTTCCCCATTCAGATTTTCAACTCCCAAGGAAGGAAAATGTACTTTTGGCTACTAATTCTTCACTGTACACAAACACTCAAAGTGGACACTAAAAACATAGATGGTTACATGCCTAGGTTCCTGTTGATAAATTATAAACTTCTAATTTTAATGTTAAATTCTGGGGTTCTGCTTAGTCAATCTCCCACTCCCCCAAAATAAAGCCAAAAACCTTGTAAGAAATACAGTAATAGCCGGCCATGGTCACGCACACCCATAATCTCAGGACTTTTGGAGGCCGAGATGGGAAGATCACTTTAGCCCAGTTCTAGACCAGCCTAGGTAACATAGTGAGACCCTGTCTTTACAAGAAAAACAGAACTTAAAAATTATCCAGGCATGGCTCGGCACCTGTAGGTCAGCGGCTAGGGCACCAGCCACATACACTGGAGCTGGAGGGTTTGAATCCAGCCTGGGACTGCAAACAATGACAACTACAATCCAAAAAATAGCTCAGGAGTTTGAGACCAGCCTGAGCAAGAGTAAGACCCCCCCATCTCTAACAAAAAGAGAAACTAGCTGGGCGTTGCGGCAGGCACCTGTAGTCCAAACTACTTGGGAGGCCAAGGCGAGAAAATTGTTTAAGCCTAACACTTTTGAGGTTGCTGTGAGCTGTGATAACACGGTACTCTACCCAGGGCGACATAGTGAGACTGTCTCAAAAAAAAAAAAAAAAAAAAAAAAAAAAATCCAGGCATGGTGGAGTTGCCTGTAGTCCTGGCTACTCCAGAGCCTGAGGCAGGAGGATTGTTTGAGCCCACGTATTCAAAATTACAGTGCACTATGATCATACCACTGCACTCTTGCCTTGGGCAAAAGCCAAACAAACAATAAATCAAAAAAGGGAGGGGTGGGCACAGTGGCTCACACCTGTAATCCTAGCACTCTGGGAGGCCAAGGTGGGTGAATTATCAGAGCTCACAGGTACAAGATCAGCCTGAGCCAGAGCAAGACCTCTGTCTCTAAAAAATAACTGGGCATTGTGGTGGGTGCTTATAGTCCTAGCTACTTGGGAAGCTGAGGCAAGAGAATCGCTTAAGCCCAAGAGTTTGAGAGTTTGGTAGAGTGCTACAGCATCACAGCACTCTACCAAGAGCAACATAGTGAGCTTCTATCTCAAAAAATAACAAAAATAAATAAATAATAAAATAATAAAAAAGGTAGAACAGGCTCCGTGCCCATAGCTCAGTGAATAGGGCAACAACACATACACCAAAGGTGGCAGGTTTGAGTCTGGCCCATGCCTGCTAAACAACGACAACTGCAACCAAAAAATGGCTGGGCATTGTGGCGAGTGCCTGCGGTCCCAGCTACTTGGGAGGCTGAGGCAAGAGAATCATTGAGTCCAAGAGTTTGAGGTTGCTGTGAGCTGAGACTCCCTGGCACTCTACTGAGAGCAACATAGTGAGACTCTGTCCCAAAAAGAGAGAGAAAAAAAAGGGGAGAACAGTAACAGATGAGATGACACTTATTTGAACCAAACCAGAAAGGAGTCTACTTTTTTCCCCTTAAATAGAGGAAGAAAACATGTAATCATCAAATTGTAATCACATAGGAGATGTGGTTTTTAAATGGCTAATTCCACTCTTAAATCAATTTAAAAGAGACCATGGAAATAAGCATTAGCTTTTGGAGAGTATGAGTTTTATTTTGGATTACAGCCTAGAGCAGGGCTGACAAACTTTTTCTGTAAAGAGCCAGACAATTAACATTTTGGGCTTTTCAGGCCAAAAAGCTTAAAAAGCTTAACTATAGCGGCAGCATATAATTGGTCATAGAAAACATGTAAACAGACAAGCAAGGCTTCATTCCAATAAAACTTTATTTTACAAAACAAGCACAGGACATCTGTCAACCCCTGACCTAGAGAATCAAGTTCATTTTGAACACCTGTATGGTTCTGATAAGAAAATGGGAAATGAGGTTAACTATTATAATTTAAACTGGCATGCCAAGATACACTCATACATATCACTTAACCTTATAGATCCCTCAACTGAACACAGTAGGTGTTCATTTACTAATAACTATTAAAATTAAACTGATCTCACTTTTGCTTGGAGGTAGGAAAAGGCCATCAACATAACGTCCTCTGTTGTGATGGAAAGCGCAGTTTAGTTTTTGACATCCCATTGGCTGATTTTCCCAATAACAAGGAATTTCACTGCGTTTCTTCTGCAAAAGGGAAAAACACATTGTGTTCAAGTAAAAATTAAGTAAGATCTGTATTAATCTGATAATTTGTTTTCTGGACAAAGTTTATACAGTATTCATAAATCTGAGGTATCTAAGTATAAGATAATTTTTAGAAAGAACAGAGGTTGCTAAAAGTGACATACTTTAGGCATGATGAAGAAAAAAGTAGTTTACCTGCTATTCTTTCCTGTTTACCCCCATTACGGAATTTCTAAATGTCTACACTTAATTTAGAGAAGTAGGGCGATATAGTAGTTGATATTATAAAATCAGGGCGGCCCCTGTGACTCAGTGGATAGAGCGCTGGCCCCATACACCGAGGGTGGCGGATTTGAACCTGGCCCCAGCCAAACTGCAACAAAAAAATAGCCGGGTGTTGTGGCAGGCACCTATAGTCCCAGCTACTCAGGAATTGGAGGTTTCTGTGAGCTGTGATGCCATGATACCGAGGGTGACAAGGTGAGACTCTGTCTCTAGGGGAAAAAAAAGATTATGAAATCAATGATAATAGGGTTTGAAATAGCTATTATGCTACTTGCTGGCCATAGGAACTTGGACAATATAAGCCCTCTAAGACTCGCTTTTCTTCCTTAGCTATAAAATGGGAATAGTTATCTAATTGGCTTCTCATGAAGATTAAATATTATACACGGTGACCATAAAGTTCGTTCATAAATTTACATTGCACACGAACTTTATGGCCACCCTGTAATAAGGCATTTAGTACATAGAACAAACTCAATAAAGGTAAGAAGTCAAAGGCTTTGAGAAAAAGTTTCCTATTCATGGCTGGGCTTGGTGGCTCATGCCTGTAATCCCAGCAATTGGGAGGTCGAAGCAGGAGGATTGCCTGAGCTCATGAGTTGAGACCAGCCTGAGCAAGGACAAGACCCCATCTCTTAAAAAAAAAAAAAAAAAAATACTAGCCAGGCATTGAGGGGAGGGAGGGCGACTGGAGTCTCAGCTACTTGGGAGGGTAAGGCAAGAGAATCACTTAAGCCCAAGAGTTTGAGGTTGCTGTGAACTGTGACACCATAGCACTCTACTAAAGACAACAGTGAGACTCTGTCTCAAAAGAAAAAAGTTTCCTATTCACAAATTCTCAAAGTAAAGCACATGTAACAAAGTAAAGGTATGTATAATTCCCAAGCTACGTCATTCTTATAAAGAAAAATGAAAGAAAAAACTGTTTGCACACCTAGAATAAACTGCTGATTCATAGGATATACATCCAAGATAAATATAAACATTTGAATTCTCCAAAAGATATGTACTAACCAATACTATTAAAGAAATACTATTGGTAATACCTCTAAAAACTTGTAGACAACTTAAATGTCTATCAATACTGAATGTCATCTAGTAATGAGAAAGAAACCATAGCTACATTCAACACCACAGATGTAGAATAAAGAAACCAGATATAGAAGACTGTATACTGTTATGATTCCACTTACATAAAGACCAAAACTATCTGGCTGGTCTCAGTGGCCCACACCTGTAATCTTAGCACTCTGGGAGGCTAGGGAGGGAGGATCACTTGAGCTCAGGCATTCAAGAATAGCCTGAGGAAAAACAAGCGCAAGACTCAGTCTCTAAGGCCAGGTGTGGTGGCTCACGAGCATAATCCTAGCTCTGGGAGGCTGAGGCAGGTAGATCACCTGAGCTCATGGGTCAAGACTAGCCTGAGCAAGACTGAGACCTTGCCTCTAAAAACAGCTGGGCACTGTGGCAGGCACCTGTAGTCCCAGCTACTCAGGAGGCTAAGGGAAGGAGATTACTTGAGCCCAACAGTTTGAGGTTGCTGTGAGCTATGATGTCACAGCACTCTACAGAGGGGGACAAAGTAAGACTCTGTCTAAAAAAAAAAAAAAAAAAAAAAAAAAGACCAAACTGGGTGAGGAAGGCAGTGTCTTCCCAAGGAAACCTGGTGCAGGGTGAGGAGATTATTTTACATGGGAGAGCTACCTAGCACAGAATTATTAGAGCTGAAGGGTATAAAAACAGTACCCATTGTAGGGAGTCAAAAGGATACAGGGGTCCAAGCAGGGAGAGGGAGGGGTTTTCATGGTGCAGCAAGTAAAGAAGAGACTTGGCAATGGATACTATAGTCAAAACAGGGTGAGAAAAGGATTATTGTGTGTATGTGAACCTGAGAGGAGGAAAGAGGCTGTGATATGATAATGATTTACACAGTAGGAGACTGATCAAATAAGTATTAAGGGCAAGGGGAACCAAATTCCTCACTTTTAGAGAATAGCTGGGTGCTGTGGCTTAGGCCTGCAATATTAGCACTCTGGGAGGCCGAAACGGGTGGGTTGTTTGAGCTCATCGGTTTCAGACCAGCCTGAGCAACAGCAAGACCTGTCTCTAAAATTAGCCAGGCATTGTAGTGGGCACCTGTAGTCCCAGAGCTTAAGTTTGCTGTGAGCTGTGACACCACTGCACTCTACTGACCCAGCAACAAAGTAAGACTGTCCCAAGGGAAAAAAAAAAAAAAAGGCTCAGCTCCTACAGCTCAGGAGCTAGGGTGCCCGTCACATACACAGGAGCTGGCGGGTTTGAACCCAGGCCGGGCCTGCCAAACAACAATGATAACTACAACCCTCCCCAAAAAAAAAGCTGGGCGTTGTGGTGGGCGCCTGTAGTCCTAGGTACTTGGGAAGTTGAGGCAAGAGAATTGATTAAGCCCAAGAGTTAGAGCAGCAGTTCTCAACCTGTGGGTTGCAACTCCTTTGGGGGTTGAATAGCCCTTTCAGAGGGGTCACCTAAATACATCCTGCATATCAGATATTTACATTACGATTCATAACAGCAGCAAAATTAGAGTTATGAAGTAGCAACAAAAATAAAAATAATTTTATGGCTGTGGGGGGTCACCACAAAATGAGGAACTGTATTAAAGGGTCACAGCATTAGGAAGGTTGAGAACCACTGACTTAGAGGTTGCTGTGAGCTGATTCTGTCTCAAAAAAAAAAAAAGTGTGACTCTGTCTCAATAAAAAAGAGAGTGACAGGTACGGGAAAAGGGAAGCCTAGACCAAACTATGAGTCAGAATCATCAAAAAGAACTCACGGGCTTGGCGCCTGTGACTCAAGCAGCTAAGGCACCAGCCACATACACCTGAGCTGGCAGGTTCGAACCCAGCCCAGGCCCGCCGAACAACAATGGCAGCTGCAACCAAAAAATAGCCAGGTATTGTGGCGGGCACCTGTAGTTCTAGCTACTTGGGAGGCAGAGGCAAGAGAATCGCTTCGACCCAGGAGTTGGAGGTTACTGTGAGCTGTGATGCCATAGCACTCTACCCAGGGTGACAGCTTAAGACTGTCTCAAAAATATAGATACATATTTTTTCGATAATACATATGATAAATATGTATTCAATATTAAATAACAAAACTGCAAACAAGGAAGAGCATTACTAAAACA
>CAUYPK010016194.1:0-41245 GCA_963574355.1 Loris lydekkerianus | reverse complement strand
CATTAATGTGATCATGGGGCACCATACACTGGTTTTATAAACAGTCTGACCCATTTTTATCACACTGGTTAACATAGCCTTCCTGGCATTTTCTTAGTTATTGTATTAAGACAATTATATTCTACATTTACTAAATTTCACATGTACCCTTGTAAGATGCACTGCAGGTGTAATCCCACCAATCACCCTTTCTCCCTTCCCCATATTCTTAGGTTATAACTGGGTTATAGCTTTCATATGAAAGCCATAAATTAGTTTCATAGTAGGGCTGAGTACATTGGATACTTTTTCTTCCGTTCTTGAGATACTTTACTAAGAAGAATATTTTCCAGCTCCATCCATGTAAACATGAAAGAGGTAAAGTCTCCATCTTTCTTTCGTTTTTTTTTTTGGGGGGGGGAACTACTGTGAAGGGTATTGTGATTTGATTTTATTCTCAGCTTAACTATTATTGGCATATATGAAGGCTACTGATTTGAGGGCATTGATTTTGTATCCTGGATGTTACTATGTACATTACTTAGATAACTTAGAGGTTGCTTAAATGACTTCTATGAGTTTTGTAGTTGAGCCCTAGGATTTTCCAGGTATAAGATCATGTCATCTACAAAGAGCAAGAGTTGACTTCCTTTGTCCCCATTTGAATACCTTGATTTCCTCTTGGCTGACTGCACTGCTTAGGACTTCCAGCACTATATTGAATAGGAGTAACAATAGTGGGCACCCCAGTCTGGTTTCAATTGTAAGTGGAAATGCTTTTAATTTTACTCCATTCAGTACAATGTTAGCTGCGGGTTTGTTATAAATGGCCTCTATCAGTTTAAGAAATGTCCCATCTATGCCTATTTTCTTAAGTATTCTTGCCAGAAAAAGATGCTGAATTTTGTCAAATGCTTTTTCTGTATCTATTGACAGAATCATATGGTTTTTGTTTTTGCTTCTATTTAGGTGGTGAATTTCATTTATGGATTTACATATGTTGAACCAACCTTACATCACTGGGATGAAGCCCATCTGATAATACTACTCTGTATAATTTTTTTTTAATGTATAGGTGTATTCTATTTGGTAGGGTTTTATGGAATATTTTTACATCAATATTCATTAATGATATTGGTCTGTAGTTTTTCTTCTTTGTTGGGTCCTTTCCTGGTTTTGGTATCAGAGTAATGTTTGCTTCATAGAATATGTTAGTGAAGATTCCTACTCTGTTTTGGAATAGGCTCTACAATATAGGTACAAGCTCTTCTTTGAAGATTTGGTAGAATTCTGATGTGAAAATACCTGGTCCAGGACATTTCTTTTTTGAAAGATTTTGTACAGTTGATGCAATTTTGAGCTTAATATTGCTAAGTTCAAAATTTCTAATTTTTTCTGGTTGAGTTTATGGAGGTGGTATGAGTCCAAGTATTGGCACATTTTCCCCACATTGTCAAATTTGTGGGCATAGAGATTTGTAGTGATCAGTGATGGCCTTTTATTTCTCTGTAGTATCTATTGTTGTTTCCCCTTTTTCATTTCTGATTGAGGTTATTAGAGAACTTAACTTTCCTTTTTCTAGGTAACCAGGCTCAGTATTTATTAATTTTATTAATTTTTCAAAGAAACAACATTTGATCTTCTGAATACTTACTACTTCTCAATTTCATTTATTTATGATTTAACTTTGGTTTCTTCTTTTCATCTGCTAGGTTTGGAATTGGATTGCTCTTCCTTTTCCACTGTTTGGGATGTTCATTACATTGTTTGTGTTTGTTTTTTCTGTTTTTGAATGTGGGCATTTAAAGTGATAATTTCCCTATTAGGACTGCCTTTGCAGTATCCCACAGGATTTGATTACTTGTGGAATCATAATCATTTTGTTCAAGAAATTTAATGATTTCTTCCCTTTTCTCACCAGCTGCCATTCAGCATAAAGTTGTTCCATTTCTATGAATTTATGTGGGGATGAAGATTTTTGTTGGAATTTACTTCTACTTTTATTCCATGGTAGTCCAAAAAGATAAAAGCTATCAGTTATATTATTTGAAATTTATTAAGATTTGATTTGTGCCTTAAGATATGATCAATATTGGAAGATGATCCATGGACAGATGAGTAATATGTATACTTACTTTTATTGGGACAGAATGCTGTCTATTAAGCCCATTTATTCTAAAGGCATGATTAAGTTCATTCTTTCTTCATTTAGTTTCTCTTTGGTAGATTGTTCCAGTTCTGTCAGAGGGGAGATGAAGTCCTCATTTACTATGGTGTTGTAAGATATCATATTGTTTAGATTGGTTAGGGTTTTCTTTATACACATCTCAGAACACTTAAGTTGGGTGCATAGATATTTAAGATTGAGATGTCTTCTTGTCTTGTTCCTTTGATTAGCATATAGTCTCTATCTTTGTCTGTCTTTATTCATTTATTTATTTTTGGTTTAAATCCAATGGTATCTGCAAATAAGATTGCAATCCCTGATTTGCAATCCCTGATTTCTTCTGACTTTCATTTGCCTAAAATATTGTTTTCCAACCTTTCACCTTGAGTCTTCCTTTGTCCTTAGAGATTAGATATGTTTTCTTAATACAACATATAGTTGCTTTGTGCTTTTTTATCCACTTAGCCAGCCTGTGCCTCTTCAGTGGGAAATTCAAGCTATTCACATTTATTGATAAGTATGATAGAGTTCTTTTCATCTTATTTTGTTCATTGTTCATTGCTTAGTTTTATCACTTGTGCCATTGTGGAAGTTAAGCTTTGTCCTTTAGTTACTGTGTCTTTACTTTAGAGGTGGTCCATTAGGATGGTCAATATGAAGAACAGGTCTGAGTATTTCCTACAGAGCTGATCTTGTTGTGGTAAAATTCCTCAGTGTTTGCTTGTCAATAAATGATTTCATTTCTCATCAAATATGAAACTTAATTTAGCAAGATAAAGAATCTTTGGTGAAAATTATTCTGTTTAAGAAAATTAAAGGCAAATAACCACCTTCTACTGTCTCGAAAAGTTTTAGCTGAAAAGTCTGCTGTCACTCTAATATTTTGCTTCTTGTAGGTAAGAAGTTGCTTATATGCTTGCAGTACTTTTTCTTTAATTTTGGCTTTGGCCCAGTTAATTACAATGTGTTTAGTTTCTGTTTGGTAGACCTTTCCAGTTCTGTCAGAGGGGAGTTGAAGTCTCCATTTATTTTTATATCTCTCAGACCATTTAAGATGGGTGCATAGGAGATGCTGTGTTTTAATTAAATCATTCTGGACTTCTGAAACTATCTAGTATCTGAATTTCTTGATCTTTTACAATGTATGGAAAATTCTCCACCATGATGTCCTGAAGTAGAGATCTTGGCTTTTAGGACTCTCTTCTTCTCCTTCAGGAATCCTCATGATTCATAAATTTGTGCATTTGGTGTACAAATTTGGAAGTATCTCTCAGTGATACGTCTGCCTTTACTCTCTTCTTTCCTTCCACTTTAAATGAATGGGTTAGTTTAAAAATCTTATGTTCAGTTTCTGAATTCTTTCTTCCCCTGGTTCTATTCATTACTGAGACTTTCTACTATGTTTTAAACTCCTTGGGTGACTCAATTGTCAAGATCTGCTACATCTTTCCTGATTATGTCCAGATCCTTGGTGAGTTTGATTTTTATTTCACTGATTTCTTGAGCTATTTTTTTTTTTTTACTTATTTTGCCATCTTTTTCCTCAATTCCATTCATTTTATTTGCCATCCATATTCTAAATTCTACTTCTGTCATTTCAACAATTTCTCTTGGATGGTACTTTCAGCTGTGTCTCCCTTGTAATCTCTTGAGATTTTCTAAGATTTTGATGTTTCTATTATTCATTCATATTTCTGAAGCAATTTGTTATTAAGGAACAAATTTTAGGTTCATCATATACTTTAAAAATTATATAAGGACTATATATTATGAACAATACCATCCTACTTTCATATCTCAGTCTGATTTCCATTTTCTTTTCACTTTTTCTCTACTTTCAGCTACTTACTATGAACTGGTAATAGAAATATAAAAGACACAAACACATATTTAAGCCTACTAAAATAACAGACCCATAAAACAAAAGTGCTTCAGCAGTTTCCAATTTCAGTCAGGATACAAGTCATTATCACATTTTCTGGACAATCCTATTCACTAAATCTTTCATAGAAACATAAAGGTGAATAAAGGGAGAATTAAATTTTCATCCCTATACAGACATTTTATCTGATTTCAGATTGTTGTTATAAACCAATTGTGTCAAGTGTCCAGATATTTCTGAAACTTGAGGGGAATACTAACAAACACAATCATAAGCAAGCTTGCATAAGGCATTGAGAGTCCTTCACTGTACAACATTGGCTTCCCCTTTAATCTTAATCATCGAAGGTACAGGAGGAATTAGTTGAGTGGGCACAGATCTCTTCAAAGGTCATGGTCCATTGAAATCAAGTCAGAAAATTATACTCATTATTACACTACCAAAAATGTAAATATAATAAAATATAATAATTATAATAAGATGCTTCTCCTAATTAAACTTTTGTTCTCAATGTGAGATAATACTTCATAGCCCACCTTCAATTACTAAATGCAATTAATTGGTCTGTTTACTTTCATTGTCTTTCTGACCAGTTTATAAAACCTGTTAAGGCAGGTACCATGCATTTTCTATTGATGGAGAGCATCTATCATATTTCATAGTACAGACTGGATACTTGATGTAATGAATGGATGAAGTAACTAAAATGAAAGATTAGCTTGATAAAAGTAATGTAATACTTTATATCAATACAGCCATTATAATCACTCACTAAAAAGATGAAAATACAAAGAAAATTAAGAGTCTATGAAAAGAAAACAAGGTAATTTCAGATGCACCTATTGTAGATTTTATGAATTTGGAATCTATTTTGTTTTGGCAATGATCAAAGACATAATACTTCCCGATACATGCCTCTCTACTAGATTATTAACCCAATTATTATTTGTTTATTATTACATAATTGGGTATTAATATCCATTATTATCGGCAATTAATACCCAATTCAACAGAGTGTTAACAATAATGCAGTAATAAAAATTGTTTTTCTACTTAAATATATTAAACAATTGTAACCAAACAACTTGTTTCTGAATAGCTAGCAACAAAGTAATTTTACATTTTAGGGCTTTCTTATTTAAGAAAAATTAATTTTTCTTCACTAATTCTATTGGTTTTATTTTATTCTTCAAGCTGGATTAGTCATATTGACTGAAATGAGACTAGATTACAAAGTCCATGGCTAAAAGATATTTTCCCACATTTCCATCATGTTAACTTAGTATAGGCAGGTCAGATTACACCATTATCTCTGAGCATCTGGAAAACTATACTATTTAGCCCCTAGGCACCAACAAGAAATTCTTCAGGGAATTTTCTGTTTTTCTACCTCAGCTCTTTTTTTCCAGCTTAAGAAATAATTATTTTTAGTTGAAATGTAAATGCAATTATTTTCCAACAGTGTACTATATCACTAAAGTAGAAAAAATGATGATTTTGTACATGATACCTCTGAGAGTTTGTCTATCTTCTTTCAAAATTGTGCAGCTTAAAATGAATACAGTTTTGCTGATACATTAATTCAGATATGAAAATAGCATTGCTATTTCCAGCATAGAGCAAGGACCAAATAACCAAATAATGGAAATCCAAATTTACAGAAAATACTTATCCAATACTATCTTGGTACTATTTTAGGTATTCACGTTAAGGCCAACAGCATGCTACAAATAGTAATATGTCAACATAATTACTGCAGGCAGAAATTTCCAAATTATTTTCTATGGGATACTAGTTTCCTGCAATATTAATAAATTTAATTTAAATAAAGGTTCTATCAGTCAAGAAGCTTAAGTAATGATGGAATAAGAAAAGTTCAACAACTAATTTAACTACCACAAAGAACTCCAAGACCACTAAGTATGTGAATGTGCAAAGTGAATTTTATTTGGGGCAATATTAGAGTAAATAAGTTTTTCTAAATTTACTTGAATATGGAACATTCTCCCCAAGGACTATTGGAAAAGCTAGAGTTCCAAGTAACACATTTTGGGAAATGATGTCCTGATCTAAACCATCATTATGTGAAATATATTAAAATCTGTGATAGGCAGTACTTGTGGATGCTGAGAGAGAAATTCTATACAATTAAACATTCTGAAGTAGACTATACATACCTGCCTTTCAAGTTTGTCATGATCCCTGCCAAATGACTGAGATTTGTGTGGCTTCTGTGTTCTCTTTCATTGTTTTCCTCCATTAGACTCATAGGTAACCTATAACCTTATGTTTCTTTCATTTCCACATTATAGTGGCACTTAATTATTGCTTCAGTTAATTTCTTTTCAAATGACTTGACTGTTTCATTGAATGGGTTGCTCAGATTTCATAGTGAATTCTCCTAAATTCATTAATGCTATTCTTTTCAGTTTAAATAAAAAATAAAATTATATATACATAGAATGGAAAAAAAAATTGATGTAAGTTTTATTTACTTAACACACTTTCAGAGCTTCAAAACATTTTCAGAAATTATATCAACATCCATTTATCTACAGTATGGAATATTTTTAACCCTTTAAGATGTTTATGTTCTTTCTGCTTATACATGAAATTTCTATTTAATGCATCCTAGGAGAATCATAACTGGGTGATCCACTTTTTGGTTTGCAAACTTACCTTTAAGGTCTTACAGGTTACCTACTTGATTTGGTTACGTTTCTTCCTCCTGCGATTCTGTCTTTTGTTCAGTCAGTAAACAATATGCTATGCAGGAAAGACTTCTGAAATTCCTGACAATTATTTCTCCTTCTTCCCACAATTAAGGGAGTAGAGAGAGGAAAGCAAGTAGAGGAAAGTGCACAGTTCTGCTTAGACTGTCACTTTGCATCAGTCTGAGAGGGAACACTTATTCCCAGCCTGAAAAGGGTTGCCGGGAACAATTAAGCATGAGCTAAGAGTGAACCTGGGAAACAATCCAGTTTCTCACAAGTCGAGTTTTCACTGTGTGATCTTCGAAATAACCCTAAATAAATATATGAATAAATAAATTTCTCTTAGAACATATGAAAATTCTTTCCAAAATAATATATATGTATTCTTTAGTGTACTTTTATATTATAAAACACCCAAGAGACAAATTATAAGTGAGTGTGATAAGCAGGGTGATCAAATGATTTACCTTCTAAACAGGGACTCTTTTGAGCAAAGGGGATGCTATTATGATTGGAAAACTCATGGAAATCAGAACTCTCCTAGCCAAAACTGGATGTAAAAAATACCTAGCAAAGGAGATTGAATTAAAGATGTTCAAAATGTCTTACTAAGTATAATGCTTTATATTATCATTAGGTGATATTTCAAGTACCATATACCCAATGCTAAGTTCTAGGGGTATGAAGCCACTCTTCTAACAGATATTTTAATAATTTTACAGGTTTCCTCTCTCTACTTGATAAACCAATAGCATCAGTACTTTTTACCTATATTTCTGTAAAGGTTAGAAGGCTAGAACTACCACATTTTTGTTTTCTTTTATTTGCAAAAATATACTAGGAAAATATTTTATAGCCTCCATTTTATAAATGTTATTTTATTGCTAGGAAATATAATAGATAATGAAATCCTTAAACCCATTTAATGGGCATAGATGATATATAGTTGTCCTCCTTTGTGTAACTTCGACTCTTATTTCAGGTGACTAGACATTAATGACATGAGACAATCTGACACCTGGATCAAATGAACACATCAGTATGAATATAACATCAAATGTTTGTAAGGGTTAATTCACTTTGTCCTTTTAAGATAAATTAATATAATTTATAATTCTAATCCAATCTTCTTGAAGTCCAATAGCATTTACATTGTGCGCTACTGGGCGTGCACACACCTAATGTTATAGCTGAGTCACCAGGACCAGTGCTTCTTTTACTGCTGTGTGTGTAGAGCAAGCAGGAGTGCCAGAGACAATAAGGAGCTGATTTAGATGACCTCGAGTGTAGCCAGGATTCTACATTTCTATTAAATTCTCAGGAATTGCTGGTCCAAGGAATACATGTCAAGTAGCAAGAACCCTAGACTTGTGCTCTTTTGTGCAATAACCATTAACTGCATGTGGCTGTTGAGCTTTTGAAATGTTGCTAATCTAAGGTGAGAATCATTCTAAATGTAAAATGTACACATTATTGTATTTCATTAATAATTTAATGCTGATTACATGTAAAAATATTTTTACCCTGGTCATATGTAAATTTTATTTAAGTTAGAATATAAATGCATTAATAACTGCCAATAGGAATATTAGAAATTTGATATTTATGTGGCTCACATTATATTTTCATTGGACAATGCTACTTAAGATCAGAGAATAATGTCCTGATTATTTGAAATGGTAGTGAAAGCATTCACTATGTGCCTCTATTCATCTTCCCAGACTTGCCTTCTGCCATTCTTTGTCCTATGCCCCAAGTTACCACTGTATGCTGCTATTTGATAATCATCCATCTCCTTTTTACATTTATTTATTTATTCAATAGGTATATATTGAGAGCCTACGCGGAACCAAACAATGCCAGTAGGTACTTGAGTATAACAGTGAAAAAAGATAAACATGGCCCAAATTTTATTGGAGATACATACATATGTTTTTAATTTCGGTAAATTTAGGGGATACAAATGTTTTTTGTTACATGGAGAAATTGTATGATGAAGTAAGGGCTTTCAGTGTACCCTTCACCAGAATAGTGCACATTGTACCCAATAAGTAGATTTTTATCCTTAACTGCCCTTCCAACCTCCTCTTAGTTTGTAATATCTGTTATACTACATTATAACAATATATACTCCTCATTTAGCTGAGGACATATAAGTGAGAACATGTGGTGTTTGTTTTTGAGTATATTATCAAGAACTGTTGTCTTTTTGATACAAAATCTCTTTTATTCCTTTCATCTCTCTTGTTCTTGAAGTTTTTTGCTAGCTCCTTAATCTATACTTCCAGAGTTTTACATGTATTTCATAAAAAGCATTTACTTATGCCTTACATATATTATATTAATTATGTTTTTCCTCAAATATGTTGCTAAGTAAGTCTTCAGTAGCACAATTTAATCATATTTAGATCTTTCATTCCAACACAATTCTAAGCACAGAGCAGCTCCTTAATAAACCAATTTTTGAATGGATTATTTCATTGTATGTTGGTAAAATTTTAAAATACCAATTACTTCCAATTATGACAAACCCATAGGCAACATCATACTGAACAGAAAGACTGAAAGCATTCCTACTTAGAATTAGAAGTTGTCGTCTAGCACCACTTCTATTTAACATAGTGGGAGTTCTATCCAGAGCAATCAGAAAGAGAAGGAAATCGAGGATATCCAAATGGGGACAGAAGATGTCAAATTATTGCTCTTTGCTGATGATATAATCTTACATGTAAAAAATCCCAAAGGATCAACAAAGTTTGTCCTGGAATTTATAAATATGTTTGGCAAAGTCTCAGGTTACAAAATCAATATACACAAACTGGTAGCATCAATATAGGCAACAACAGAGAATCAAATCAAAGATGCATACATTTTGTAAAGATGCAGTACCTTCCACAGTAGCAATATATACGGTATTTAACTGAAGAGGTGAAAGACCTCTATAGGGAGAACTACTAAACGCTGAGGAAGGAAACTGAGGAGAATTAAACAGATGGAAAAACATATCATGCTCATGAATCAGCAGAATCAAAATCATTAAAATATTTGTATTACTCAAAATGATTTATAGATTCAGTGCAATCAACACTAAAATATCAACATTATTTTTTGATGATCTAGAAAAAATGTTCTATGCTTAGTATAGCATAAGAAAAGACTCTGAATAGCCAATGCAATCTTACAAATTGGGAGGCATCACTTTACCAGACTATACTATTCTACCAGCTATACTATTAGACCATAGTAACCAAAACAGCATGGTATTGGAACAGAAACAGAGACAGACCAATGGATCAGAACAGAGAATCCAAATATAAAACCATCCTCATGTTTCCCTCTGATCTTTGACAAAGCAGACAAAGACATACACTGAGGAAAACAATCCTTATTCAATAAATGGTGCTGGAAAATTGTATAGCCACTGATTGAAGACTGAAATAGGATCTGTATCTTTCATCACTGACAAAAATTAATTCATAATGGACAACAGACTTAAACTTAAGGCGTGAAATTGTAAAACTTCTAGGAGAAAATGTTGGAAGAACTTTTATAGGTATTGGCTTAGGCAACAAATTCATGAAGATGACCCTGGGAAGCAATTACAGCAACAACAAAAATAAATAAATGGGACCTAATCAAATTAAAAAAGCTTCTTAACTGCCAAGAACACAATCAATGGAGCACAGAGATAATCTTCAAAATGTGAGAAAATATTTGCATGCTGTACATCTGATAAAGGCTGATAACCAAAATCTATGAAGAACTCAAGCAAATTAGCAAGAAAAAAAAATCAAACAACCTTATTAAAAAGTAGGCAAAAAAACAGATTTTTTTTTTTGAGACAAAATTTCACTCTATCACCCTGAGACACCGTGGTATCATCATAGCTCATAGCAACCTCAAACTCTTAGATTCACATAATCCTCATGCCTCTGCTTCTCAAATAGTTGAGACTACAGGCACCTGTAACAATTGCTGGATAATTTTTCTTTTTCCATTGTTAGTAGAGACAGGGGTCTCTCTCCTGCTCAGGTTGATCTCAAACTTCTGAGCTTAAGGAATCTACCCATCTCAACCTCACAGAGTGCTAGGATTAGAGGCCTGAGCCACCACACCCAGCCAAGAATGGAAACTTTCAAATGAAAATATATTAATGGTTAATGAGCACATGAAAACATTTTCAAGATCTCTAGCCATCAGGGAAATGCAAATCAAAATCATAATAAGATATCACCTAACTCTAGCAAGAATGGTTATTAACAAAAAGTCCCCCAACTGTGAGGTGGAGCAAGATGGCAGTTTAGAGACATCTCCTTTGCAGCTGCTGGTGGTGAGATTGTGGACAAAGAACTTCAGCCACCTCTGGCTGGGATACCTGCAGGAAGGCATTACTTTTGGGGAGCAGGGAGGTGGTGAGAGTTCCTGGGAACCAATAAAGAGGTCCAGAATAATGGAGAAACAGCACAGAAGGCAAGTGTTTGTGTGCTGGCAGAGGCTGACCAGTTTGGCAGCAGGTTTTAGACAGAGAAAGCCAGTCCAGCAAGTTTTTTTTTTTTTTTTTTTTTGCGGGGCAAGGGGTTTGGGGGTGGGGGGCAGGGGCTCCTTACTTGTCAGAGTTAACTTGGGAGAGCTTGGGCAAGTGAGTGATCAGCACCCAGAGGCTGGGGGCTGAGCCACCGTGTAGTGGAGCTCTCATTATTCAACTGCAGGCATGGCATGGCCATTGTGGAAGAGCTGCCTCAGAGGAAGAGCTAACAGGGTCCTGGTGCCAGGCTGGTTGTGGTGTAGCTGCTGAGCTGGCCAGCTACCTTTGGGGAGAACCAAGTGAAACCCACATATCTGGGAAAGCCACTATGTGGTCAAGAGGCACTGATTGGAAAAACTGAAGTGTATCTATTAGGTAGGATGACTACAGCTTAAGGCTATGGGGATTGAGGGCAAATAATCAGAAAGATGGGACTGGGTTACCTCAGCAACTAGATAATGGCTTCCAGCCCACATCTTTTACAGAGATATCCGCATCATGATTGGCATCTTCTAAACTCAGAAAATTGCCTGGTGTCCAGGCAATGTTTGAATATATTTTTTCTTTTTTCTTTTTCAAATCCCCCCTCCCTTTTTTGTTATTGTTTGTTGTTTCATTTTTGTATGTTTAATTTTAATTGTTTCTTTGATAGTAATGGATCCATTTTATAACAGTTTTTCTGTTTCTTTTATTATTTTTTACCCTTATTTTTTCCTTAGTTTTTTTTTTTTCTTGTTTGTTTTGATTTGTATTGTTGTATTTTTATTTTTCCAATTTTAAATTCTTCAATAATAAGGGACCCATTTTTGCTATGGTTTTTTTACCCCTTTTTATTCCTTATTTCCTTTCCATGTCTCTCCTTTTCTCTCTTTTTGTAAAGATTTTTCTACTTTTCTTATCTTTCCCATGTATATTTTCTAAATAACAACTAACATATACCACCTTTATTTTACAACATACACAACTTTATCAATTATTTTCATAATCTTTAGATACTTTGTTATTTTCTTTCATTTTGACCTATTTTTTGTCAATCTATATTCCATTTATGGGATAGAGCCTTACTCTAAGGTCTATTTGGGGTGCCACAGCATTGGCCTAGATCAATGAAGACCTTGATCCCTTGGTCTAGGGTATCCTTTGTGCTTTGGCATTCAGAAAGACATTTTTGGTACGTCTCTACTTCAACATACTGCTGTTTTGTTTTTCTCTGTTTGATGGAGGTGGGATCTGGGGTTTTGCTCTGGGTAGTAAGGAGCTCTGGACCTCAAGGAACTCACCTAGGCCCTAGAGGCTGGGAATTGTTGATCTGGGTCAAAGCACTGAGCTGAGCATCACTATTACTCCTCTCTTTTTTCTGTTCTTCTTCTCTTCTTTTTGTAAACCTTTCCTTTTACCTCCTCCTTTTTTTCTTTTCTGTTTTTATTTCATTTCTCCCTCTTACTTTTCACTCTTCTTTTACCATTGGCTCTACACCAAAAGAAGACTTCAACACCTAGGCAAAGAAACATATTAATTTAAAGAGAAGGATGAAGTGAAGGGAAAATTAGGGTAAGAAAGCAGCCATGAAGAAAACACTCAGGAGGAGGAAGCAACAGAAATGTCCCAGCAAAGTGAAGAAACAATAACAGAACAACCCATTCATGGGATCATAGGGTAGCTACCACAGAAGATTCCACCTATAAAGAAATAATGGAAATAACATAAAGATAATTTAAAATATAGATGGTAAAAACAATGAAGAAGATTGCTGAATGAATGGAAAATAGCCAAAGGAAATCCAAAAATAGAAACAAAAAGGTTAAAATACATGAACAATAAAAAAAGGCTATGTGAAGCTTAAGAAATTGAAGGAGTCAAGCAGGAAACTTAAAGATTAATAGAAAGTATCAATAACAGATTATACCATGGAGTAGAAAGAATCTCAGAGTTAGAGAATAAAGCCCTTGAGCTAATACAGGCAATTAAAGAGGTCGAAAAGAAGACAGAAAAAGCGGAACATTAGCTCAGAGAATTATAGGACTGCATGAAGTGTTCAAACATATGAATTATAGGTATCCTTGAAGGGGAAGAAGAATGTCCCAAAGAAATGGAAGCTCCACTGGAGGATTTTATAAACTAAAATTTCCCAAGTATCACCAAAGAATCTGAAACACTCCTGTCAGAGGGATATCAAACTCCATATCATTTCAACTCAGACAGAGCATCTCCAAGATACATTGTCATGAACCCATCCAAATTCAAGACAAAAGAGAAAATTTTGCAAACAGTAGGATTAAGAGCCAATTGACTAATAGTAGCAGATCAATCAAGGTGACAGAGTACTTATCAGCTGAAACTTTCCAAGCCAGAAGAGTAAGGTCATATATCTTTAGCCTTCTTAAACAAAATAATTTTCATACCAGTATTCTATATCTGGCTAAGCTAACATTTAAAAACAATGGAGAAATCAGATCAAATATTTTACTGATATGCAAATATTTAGGAAATTTGCCACGATATGACCAGCTCTACAGGAAATGGTTAGGCCTATTTTCCACAGTGAACATTACAATGTTTAGGCCTATTTTCCACACCGTACATTAGTTTGGGGGTGTTTAGTTTGCTAAACTAAAAATCTAGCTTCCACAATGACACAAAGGATAAAACTAAACAATGAATTGTCATAAAATATGGTGACTAGAACTCTATCACATTTATCAGTTCTCTCAATAAATGTAAATGGATTGAAAACCCACTGAAGAGGTATAGGCTGGCTGATGGGATAAAACACACACACACAATCTAGATGTTGTCTCCAGGAAACACACCTCATCTTGAAGGACACAACAAGACTATGGTGAAGAGTTGGAAGACAATATTTAAGACAAACAGAATTCAGAAGAAATGAGGGGGTCACAATCATATTTAGATATAAGTGGATTTAAACCAACTAAAGTTAAGAACGACAAAGATGGTCACTTCATACTGGTCAATGGAACAAAACAAGAGGACATTTCAATTTTAAATACTTATGCACCCAACATAAATGCTCCCAGATTTATAAAACAGACATTGGTTGGTCTGGCACTATGATAGCCTATAACACTATAGGAGCTAGAGACTTTAACACAACTTTTAGAATCCAGGCAGATCCTCTAAACAGAAACTAAACAAATATAAAAAGGACTCAAACACAATCCTAGGACAATTTGGCTTAATAGATATATACAGAACCCACCATCTCAAAGCTAAGAAATATACATTCTTCTTGTCAGCCCATGGAACACTCCCCAAAATATATCATATCCTAGGGCATAAACCAAACCTCAACAAAATTAAAATAATTGAAATTATATCTTATATCTTTTTATACCATAAGGCAATAAAGGAAGAACTCAAATCTAACAAAAATTTTTATTGCCACACAAAGGCATGGAAACTAAAGAATCTTATGGTGAATGACAGTTGGGTTAAGGGACAGATAAAGGAGGAAATCATTAACTTCCTCTAACATAAGAAAAATGAAGACACAAGCCAGTAAAACCTGTGAGACACTGCAGAAGCAGTCCTATGAGGGAAATTTATCTTATTAGATGCCTATGTCCGAAAAACAGAAAGAGAGCAAATCAACAACCAAATAAATTATCTCAAAGTAATGAAAAGGAAGAGCAATCTAATTCAAACCTAGTAGAAGAAAATAAATACCAATATACTCGAGTATAAGCCGAGTTTTTTCGGCACAAAATTTGTGCCAAGTTCGGGTTTTTTGGCACAAATTTTATGCCAAAAAAACTCGGCTTATACTCGAGTATATATGGTAACCAAAATTAAATCAGAAAAAAAAAGAAATTGAAAGCAAAATAATCATTGAGAAAATTAAACGAAAAGTTGGTTCTTCAAAAAGATAAATAAAAGCAATAAACCATTGGCCAGATTAACTAGAAATAGAAAAGTAAAATCTTGAATATCCTCAATCAGAAATAAAAAGGGGAAATAACAACTGATACCACAGAAATACAACAGCTTATTTTTAACTTCTAAGAAAACTCTGTGCAGAGAAATTGGACAATGTGGAGGAAATGGACCATACTTGGAATCACACCATCTCCCTAGATGTAATCAGGAAGAAATAGATCTATTGAACAGACCAATATCAAGCACTAATGTTAAAGAAACAATATAAAATATTTCAACAAATCAAAGCCCTGGACTAGATGGCATCACACCAGAATTCTATCAAACCTTCAAAGATGAGCTTGTACCTGTACTGCAGAATCTATTCTAAAACACTGGGAAGGAAGGAACCTTCTCCAACACATTCTATGAGGCAAACATCCTTGACTCCAAAACGACAAAGAACCCAATTGAAAAGGAGAATTACAGACCAATTTCACTAATGGTTATTGATGCAAAAATATTCAATACATATTGGCTAATAGATAGCAGCTATACAATAAAAAAAATACATCATGATAAAGGAGGCTTCATCCCAGGAAATCA
Organism: Loris lydekkerianus; assembly: GCA_963574355.1. Lineage (NCBI taxonomy): Eukaryota > Metazoa > Chordata > Mammalia > Primates > Lorisidae > Loris > Loris lydekkerianus. The sequence goes on along the minus strand of CAUYPK010016194.1, from coordinate 25,496 downwards.
AGGCTACTTAAATATATGCAAATCTATAAATGTAATTCATCATATCAACAAGAAGCAAAAGTAAAGATCATATGATCCTTTTAATAAATGCAGAATAAGTATTTGGTAAAAGTCAGACTCTTTTTCTAACAAGAACAATTAATAATACAGGTATAGGTGGCACATTTCTTAAGCTGATTGAAGCCATCTGTGACAAAGCTAATACAACACTGAATGGAATAAAACTGAATGTTTTTTTCACTGAGAACTGGAACCAGACAAGGATGTTCACTATTGCCACTACTATTCAACATAGTTCTGGTAGTTATAGCCAATGCAATCAAGTAAGAGAAGAATATAAAGGGTATGCAAATGGGGGAGAAAACTCTTACTTTTTGCTGATATATGATCTTACACTTAGAAAACATGTGAGTCAGTCATGAGATTTCTCATGGAAGAAATCAGGAAGTGATCAGGAAATACAGAGTATTTGTTGTGATTAATAATATCTCAGGATATAAAATCAATGGCCACATATCAGTAGCCTTTGTATAGACCAAGATGAAAAGCTAAACAAGGAAACAATTTCCTTCACAATAGCTTCAAATAAAACAAAATACCTAAGATTTCATTAAGAAAATTTCAAGAACCTCCACAAAGAGAATTATGATCCTTCAGACATATGAAAAAATGCTCATCATCTTTAATCATCAGAGAAATGCAAATCAAAACTACTTTGAGATATCATCTAACTCCAGTGAGACTAGCCTATATCACAAAATCCCAAGACTGATTTGTTTTCTGTCCTTACACAGCTTTGTCTTTTCCAGAACATTATATATGTTACAATCATATTGTATATAGCTATTTTGGACTAGCTACTCCAATTAGCAATAGGCATTTAAGATTAACCTATGCCTTCTTTTATTTTGATAGTTCATCTCTTTTTATCACCAAATATTTTCCATTTTATGGATACATATATTACAACTTATCCCTTCATCTGTTGAAACATAATGTTGCTTCTAGTTTTTGGTGATTATGAGCACTATAAATATCCACATTAAGGAAATCTGTGCACTGTAGACATTTATTTTTAAATTTGTTGGGTAAATACTTAGCAATATGATTGCTAGATCTAAAGGTAAAAATATGTTTAGTTTTGGAAAAAATTGCAAAGCTATCTTTGCAATGTCTGTAGCTTTTAAAATTTCCATTTACAATGAGTTCTTGTTACCCTTATACTCTCGTCAATAGTTACCGTGTCAGGGGTCTTGTTTGTTGTTGTTGAGTTTTGTTGGGGGAATGGTTTAGCTGTGCTGAGAAATATATTGTGGTATCTCATTGTTGTTTTAATTTGCCATTCTCTAATAATAAATGAAATAAAGCAACTTTTCATTTACTTAAGCCATCTGCATATTATCTCACTCAGGTGTCTATTTTTCTATTTTATACATCTTAATTAATTGTTTTGTTTATTTCCTTGGTGAATTTTTTAATTAATTAATTTTTAATTTTTATTTATTTATTTATTTATTTGTTTATTTTTTGCAGTTTTTGGCTGGTGCTGGGTTCATTGAACCCACCACCTCAGCATATGGGGCCAGTGCCCCAATCCTTTGAGCCACAGGCATTGCCCTATTTTTTTTTATTTTTAATTAATATTGTTACGTAGTTGTATATATTTACACATGGTATTTCACGTAGGCATACAATGTGTAATAATAATATCAAGGTAAATGGAGTATGTGGTATCATCATGTCAAGCATTTGCAATTTCTTTGTGTTAGGAACTTTCCAATTTCACTCTTTTAGTTATTTAAAAGAATAACATATCTTATTAGTAATGGTAATTTTCAAAACTCCTTATATATTTTAGATATAAGTCCTTCATCATATATGTTTTGTAAATATTTTGTCTCAGTTTGTGACTTATAATTTTAATCTTTTAACGGTATATTAGCAGAGCAGAAGCATTTAATTTTAATAAAGTTAAATTTACCAGCTATTTCTTTTCATGGATTATGGTATTGGTACTGTATTTATTTTATTTTTGATTTGTATTTCCATTTTTTATTTCAGAATATTATGGGGATGTATGTTTTGGTTACACAATTTGCTTTACTACCTTTTAAGTGTGCCCTTTATGCAGAAAGTGTGCACTGTACCTTGTAAATTGGGTATTAATTTACTCATCCTATGCTTCCACTTCTCACCTCCTTGATTTCTGTTGCATTTTACTTCCACATGTGTGCATAAATGGTGATGAACTAGCTCTGATTTAACATTGAGCATATGTGGTGTTTGTTATTACATTCTTATGTATTGTACTATTCACTTAAAATAATGGTCTCCAAGTCCATCCAGGTTGTTACAAGAGATACTAGATCACCATTTTTTTATGGCTAAATAATTCCATATCTCCCTTACTTTCATAGAGGTTGTACTACTTTGCAGCCCCACCAATATGCATAAGTGTTCCTTTCTCTCTGCAAGAAAAAAATCAGACAACTCCATTAAAAGTGAGCAAAAGTCATGATCAGAAACTTTTAAAATGAAGACAGTCTAATGGCCACCAGACACATGGTATTGTGTTCAAACTCATCATCATCAAACCTGAGCCATATATATTTTCTCTTTTCTTGAAGATGTTTTATATTTGTGTTTTGTATTTAGCTATACTATAAATTTTGAGCAAATTTATGTGAAAATGTAAGACATGAAACTATAAAAACACTTGAAGAAAGTGCAGGGGAAAAAAAATTAGTTTCAGGAATTAAATACAAAAATCCAGAATCATTTAGAAGACAATAAATAAAATCCCCTAGAAAGGAGAAACACAAAGCAAACACATATACTGAATACTAAATTGAGACTAATCACACTTATGTGCACATATGAAGTAAAACTCAACAAAAATAAAGTAGGGTAGAAGAGGTTACATTCATACCTAACAGGTACAATATACAGTATCTGGGTAAAGGGCATGCTTATAACTTTGACCCCATCTAAACAAAACTAGGTAACCAAACTGTGTACCCAGTAATATTCTGAAATTTAAAAAAAAAAAAGGAAAAACACAGTTAAAAGACACAAGATTATGATAGAAAAGGTCTAAGCAAAATGCTGTGAAATTTAAGGACAAATAAACAATATTAAATGTGTATGATAGTTAGGGAACTAGATAATAAGAATCATAAGGCAATAGACCATTAACAATGGTTAATGAAAGAAAGAACATAGTAAAAGTTATAAATATATAAATTATTTTCATAGCATAATTCAGTAACATTTCATAGCAAGGAAAGAATATACAGAGGACATACACATATTTTAAGAATGGAAAAACCACTAAAATTATAATATTCCATATATGTACTGATAACATTTGCTATCTTTTACACTGTATTTAGAATCTCTTGTGATTGCAGCAATCAAAAACATGCCTTGAGTATTGTAATTTTAATATGGCCTCAAGCTGTTGCCCCGGGTAGAGTCCCGTAGCATCACAGCTCACAGCAACCTCAAACTCCTGAGCTTAAGTGATTCTGTTGCCCTAGCCTCCCAAGTAGCTGGGACCACAGGCACCTGCCACAACACTCGGCTATTTTTTGGTTGTAGTTGTCATTGTTGTTTGGCAGGCCTGGGCTGGATTCGAACTTGCCAGCTCCGATGTATATGGCTGGTGCCCCAGCCACTTGAGCCACAGGCACAGAGCCTAATACAGTTTTTCCCCCCCTTCTTAAAATGTGTATACATTTTTTCGGTACCCTTTGTAGATATTTTCAGACTTGTAAGTATTTTTCAAAGGTCTAAATACTTTACCAAGTTTACCTTTCATATACTTCACTTGAAGGTATATACATTCTAGAAAATTTAGGAAAGAGAAAAAAACTGCATATAGGATATAGCAGCACTCACGGAATTTATCTGAAGGTAATATCCTAGGGCAATGCTGAATGTCTACAGGGGTGTCCAAACTGTTGGTCTGTATGCTGATTTTGTGAGGACTTTTTTTGCTTACCTATGGAGTTGACCTTTTTTTCTTTTTACTAATCAGCTTTCTTTAGTGTTTGGGTATTTACTGTGTGACCCAAAACAACTCTTATTCTTCCAATGTGGGGCAGAGGGAGAAAAAAGGTTGGATGTCCCAGGTCTACAGACTAATTAGCGTTCAATCTGCTACAGCAGACAAACAGTCATAACAAGTATCCAGGGTAATCAAAATACTGTGATACCATCCTCAAAAATTCGAAGCAGTTATGAAGGTCAGGCTAGGCACAATGGCTCACATGTGTAATCCTAGAACTCTAGGAGCCAAGGTGTGAGAATCACTTGACATAAGCAGTTCAAGATCAATGTGAACAAGAGAGTAACAGAGCAAGATCCCTGTTTCTACTTAAAGTACAAAAAAATCAGTCGGTGCGGTGGAGCCAACCTGTAGTCGCAAATACTTTGGAGGCTGAGGCAGAGGATCACCTCAGCCCAGGAGTCTGAGGTTGCAGTGAGCTGTGATAATGTCTCTGTACTCTTGCTGCAGTGACAGAGGGAGAGGAGACTCTGTGGGAGATAGGAGATGGGGTGTGGGAAGGAATGCAAGGTGAAAAAAAGGAATCAGAAATTCCAGGGCAAAAAAGCTGGGCAGCACTGTGTTCATAAGTTACAATAAAATGCTGTGTTCATTTCCAACTTTCAAATTATTCTTTAGCTGAAGTAATAGTCACGTATGAGAAAAGAATAACTAAGGGAAATATCTGGGTAGGAAAGGGCACTGATATCCTCATTTGACAAAGATCACTCAAGACTATCCTTTAACAGAATAAGTATATAAGTACATAGCCTGAATGTGAAATGATTTCTTGTGATGTACAGAAGATTAATTTGATGTTATAGGAACTTCTCTCTTCTATCCATCTTTCTGGTTCATACTCTATACCACGAGATACCAGTATTTTAGTACCAATATAACATAGTTTTCCTTTTTATGGTTACAATGTTGAGTTTATTTCACATGTATATTTTTGTTTCCCTACTATTTCCAAGTCTGACCACTACTATTGCTATGTCCTACCGTAACATTCCATACATCCTCAAAAGCAAGCCAGGGGTGGATTTCCATCTTTAAAAACTAAACAGGCGTTTTGGACAACACATTTTGACACAGTTTTCCTTAAGAAGATATTTAAAATAAGCTGGGCACAGTGGCTCACGTCTGTAATACTAGCACTCTGGGAAGCTGAGGCAGGTGGATTGCTAGAGCCCATGAGTTCAAGATCAGCCTGAGCAAAAGTGAGACACTGTCTCTGCTAAAAACAGAAAAACTGAGACAAGAGGATCTCTTCAACTGAAGAGTTGGAGGTTGCTATGAGCTATGAAGCCACAGTGCTCTATCCAGGGAGACAACTTAAGACTCTGTCTCAAAACAAAACAAAACAAACAAAAAAAGATATTTAAATTAAAAAGTTAATTTTCTCAAGCTAAAAAAAGAAAAGGTGGCTCAGCGCCTGTAGCATAGTGCTTACAGCACCAGCCACATACACCAAGACTGACGGGTTTGAACCCAGCCTGGGCCAGCTAAACAACGACAACTGCAACAAAAAATAGCCAGGCATTGTGGTGGGTGCCTATAGTCCCAGTACATGGGAGGCTGAGGCAAGAGAATTGTCTGAACCCATGAGTTTGAGGCTGCTGTGAGCTGTGATGCCACAGACCAAGGGCGACATACTGAGACTCTATCTCAAAAAAAGAAAAAAATATGGTAGGTAAATATTGCCAAAATAGTAAGGAATATCCAAATGAGTGGAGTATGAAAAACACTTCAATGGATGAAACTAAATTCAGGGAATATAGCAAATTTATTGATTGATTGATTGATTGATTGAGACAGAGTCTTACTATGTCACCCTCAGTAGAGTACCATGGTATCACAGCTCACAGCAACTTCAAATTCTTTGGGCTTAAGTAATTCTCTTGCCTCAGCCTCCCAAGTAGCTGGGACTACAGGCTCTTGCCATAACGTCCTGCTATTTTTTTTTTTTAGTTGAAGTTCTCATTGTTGTTTAGCAGGCCTAGGCCAGGCTTGAACTCGCTGGACCCGGTGTATGTGGCTGGCCCCCTACTCGCTGAGTTACTAGCGCCAAGCCAATACAGCAAATTTAGTAAACACAGTCATATTATAAGAAATTAATAAAGATGGTAGAGTCTCATCTACTATAACAAGTTAAATTTACTTAGACTTAATAAACGAAAACACAGCCACATATTCATACTGTTCAGCAATCTGAACTTAATGACATACCATATGAATTAAAAACAGTAAAAAAAAAAGTGGTTTGTTTGAGGAAGTAAGCCTAGGTGTGTGGAAAACAGAGAAGGTCAGGATCTAAGCCCTTCTGTACTACATAATTGTTTAATGATGTACATTTGAGTAATGCCTGAGTAGGAACAAGCTGGGTAGGATGGGAGGGTGGGAAATCAGGTCAGCAAATTAAGTGTTAGCAAGAAATAAACTAAGTAAAGCCTGCTAGAGTGACTGACACTTACCTACTGGGGCCTGGGGGGCTCCAAAGCCCAAAGTAGCTGTCGTAGTATTAAATCCAGGGGCTCCAAAGGCTCCTGTACCAAGAGGCCCTCCGATCTTAGGTTGGCTGTTTCCAAACAAAGATGCCTGTCCAGCACCAAGAGCTATGGAGACAAGAGGAAAGATAAAAATGCCACAGAAACTCCATTGAATGTTATGCCAGAGATCATTTAAAAATATAATACATATGGAAACTTTATAATGACCACTCATTTCAACAAAAGGCTAAAAATACAATAAATGTTAACAGTATGCCAGGCGCTGGAATAAGTACATTATATGTGACACGGGCAAAATATTTGATTGCTCTGTGCTATATGAGGTAATAATTCATAGCTGAGACATTTATCCTTGAATTAAAATGAACGAACATGTAAAGCATTCAGAAATTTTGGTATATACTAAACACTCATCAAATGATAGCTAATATGCCACAAATAGAAAGTATTATTCTCATTTTACAAATGAGAAAACTAGAAGTTTAGCAATTAGGTCAATGTCACAAATGTTGTAGGGAGTAAAAATGGGATTCAAACCTAAGTGCGCCTGACAATGCAACCAGAACTCTTTAACTGCTACTATATTGTAAAACATGTTTTCCGAGAATTAAAAAAATTCTTCTTAAATTTCAATAGTTGCCAATCAAAATACTCAACTGACCAATCACAGTGACATCTTTTTGACTTAAATATAAGCTAACCTACAAAAAACCAAAGCCAATATATCTTTTTTCAATAGCAAAAAGTAACATTTTTAATCAAACATTTTGTGTTAGCTACACAAATTTGTTGTATAAAAAGCTTAATGTCTTATGATGAAAGTACTAACAGATTCAAGTTTCAGGAAACCCACTGTAGTAATGTTGAATCTTGCATTGTCGACAATGATTTTAAAGATATAAAATGCAGAGAATAAGATAACTAAGCTACTGGCCGAAAAAAATAAAACAAAACCATCCTATCCACCAACTCACCCCCATATGTTATTAGCAATTTAGAGGATCTAAAGTTCCCATTAATATATCAACTGCACTTTGATGGAGATATGGCTTACAAGGAAAATCCCGTTAAAGATATAATACCTGGAGATAAAAATACTGCATGGGAACTGCTTTGAGAGTACAACCAAAAAAGGAGAAGTTTATACCAACATATATACCATACAACATAAATCAGTATGGGTGACTACTGAATAGACAAATTATTATGCAACTGTACAACATCAAAGGAAGTAAAAGCAATGTAGCGATGAGATTACCTTAAAAACTCAGCTATGGGACAGGATAAAGATTTCTTTTAAGTTCCCAAACCATTAGAAGTTATTGCAAGTATCAAAACATACCAAAATTACACTACTGCCTCAAAGGAAGTATTCTGCAGCACAAATTCTAGGATTCCCTCCTCCCCCTGAGCCTAACAAATTCTTGTCCCCCAAACAAAAACTTAGATAAAACTCAAGTATATAGGTTGGGCATGATGGCTCATGCCTGTAATCCTAGCACTCTGGGAGGCCAAGGTGGGTGGATTTACTCAGTTCACAGGTTGGAGACCAGCCTCAGCCAAAGAGAGATCCCGTCTCTAAAAATGGCTGCGTCTTGGGGTGGGTGCCTGTAGTCCCAGCTACTTGGTAGGCTGAGGCAAGAGAATTGCTTGAGCCTAAGAATTTGAGGTTTCTGTGAGCTGTAACGCCACAGCACTCTACTGAGGATGACAAAGACATTGTCTCAAAAAAGGAAAAAAACAAACAAAAAAAACAACTCAAGTATAAAAATGGTTGATTTAGTTAGTTCTGTTCTGAATGGGTACAGCTCTCCCTCATCTTTGCAGCAGCCCAAGATGAAGACCCATGGAACAGTGTAAAAACCACTGTACTATACTTAAATAATCCACAAAAGAAAAACATTTTAAAAAGGCATTTTGAGGGTGGCACCCATAGCTAAGTGCGTAGGGAACTGGTCACATACATGGAGGCTGGCAGGTTTCAGCCTGGCCTGGGCCTGCTAAACAACAATGACAAGCACAACCAAAAAATATCTGGGTGTTGTGGTGGGCGCCTGTAGTCTCAGCTACTTGGGAGGCTGAGGCAAGAGAATCGCTTAAGCCCAAGAGACTGAGATTGCTGTGAGCTGTAATACCACAGCATTCTACTGAGGGCAACATAGGGAGAGTCTATGTCAAGAAAAAAAAAAAGGCATTTTGACATTCAGGTGTTCCGGAAAGGAACTATCATAAAATAATCTGACTAGGCTCGGTGCCTATAACTCAAGCAGCTAGGGCGCCAGCCACATACACCAGAACTAGCAGATTCAAATCTAGCTCAGGCCTGCCACACAACAACTACAACCAAAAAATATCCAGGTGTTGTGGCAGGCGCCTGTAGTTCCAGCTACTTGGAAGACTGAGGCAAAAGAATCACTTAAGCCCAAGAGTTTGAGGTTGCTGTGAGCTGTGATGTCAAGGCACCCTATCCAGGGTGACAGCCTGAGACTCTGTCTCAAAAAAAAAAAAAAAAAGTCTGACTACAGACTATTGTAATTTACCATTGGAAAGAAATGTTTTTCATCTAGATGTGCTTCATGTTACATATAAAAATGTTTTATGCTTAATAAAAGGACTTACTAACAGTCTACTATTTGAGAGACGTTCTGAGAATAATGTTACATGTGATACGGTAATAGTATGGTAATCTTTCAAGATAGCAAAATGTACTTACTATAGCTATGATTAGGGAAGGATTATGGGGGGCAGAATGGTATTAGTGGCTTTAGAAACTCCAAGGATACTCATGAAAAGTAGGAAAACAGCTATATTCCTTTTGAGATCTAACAAATATTAGAATTCAATTTTATCTATGATTATCTATTAGATTATCTACGTATCTCTTACTATGTATATGTATATACTATATACATAATTTCCTATGTATCTCTTACTATAATGATCAGCCTTACTAACAACCCTTTGATTTACTACTTCATAGAAAAGTTTATGATCCAAACTTGTAAGTAACCACCATGAAAATAGTATGTAGTCGACAGTATTAAGGATAGTGATTAACATCACTGTGGAAAAAAATTAATATGCATACCCATAATTTAATGAATGTTCCTTAGTCTGAATACATGGGAGTGAAGGAAATCATATGCCCAAGCATAATATAAAACAGTTTACAAAAAACTGTTACACAGTTTTACGTTTAATTTGTGTATCATACAACTTACTCAAGAAATACCCAGAGGCCCACATTACAGGATAATTTACTTCTGTGGAGGCATGAGTTTGAACCGCTATCACTCAAAACAGGAAGTTAATCCTGGGACTTGGCAGAGTGAAAAATAAAAAACAAGTCACAGGGGAATACCCACATTAAATTAATATCCCCCTAAAAATACAGCCCAAAGCTATTATTCTACTCTACTTGTGATACCATTAAATGCATAATTCATGAATGTGTCTTAGAACCAAAAGGTTGCTTTAAGCAGACACCATAAAGAAAATGCAACAGTGTAAGTGCTTGATGACCTTCATGATTATTGTTTCCCTACATGATCTGTTGCTAAGGTTAGGGGTATAAAATTCTTCATTAACTGTGTCTCTTTTTTTTTTTTTTTTGAGACAGAGTCTCACTTTGTTGCCCTCGGTAGAGTGCCGTGGCTTCACAGCTCCCAGCAACCTCCAGCTCCTGGGCTTAGGCAACTCTCTTGCCTCAGCCTCCTGAGTAGAGTAGCTGAGACTACAGGTGCCCGCCACAACACCTGGCTATTTTTTGTTGCAGTTTGGCCAGGGCCGGGCTTGAACCTGCCACCCTTGGTACATGGGGCCAGTGCCCTACTCACTGAGCTACAGGCGCAGCCCGACTGTATCTCTTTTTAGTTTATATGGACAAAGCACAAATGAGGAATATAGAACAGCAACAAAACATGATTAACACTATGAGGGAAAATTATTTAAGAAAAAATGAACATACTAAAATAAAGTAAAAGATTAAGATATTATATTATTGTAGAATGGGAAACAACAGCATCAGAAAAAGTTACAGAACATTTTATAATCTTGGACAATAGAAGATATTGCTTAATCATAATGTGTAAAAGCAGAAGCTGAAGAAAAAAAATTGGCCACATAAAAATAAAACTTGCATGTGATGAAAGACACCACCCAAAATTAAATGATTAACAAAAATGCTTGGCGGACATACTTATAACAAACTTTAGAACAACATCTGGCTGGCTATAGGTGTTAAGTTTGCAAACCATCTACAGAACAAAATAAACTTGAAAGTACTCCTGTGGCTAGGCGAGGTGGCTCACAATTATAATCCTAGCACTCTGGGAGGCCATGTGGAGATCACTGGAGCTCAGGAGTTGGAGACCAGCCTGAGCAAGAGTGAGACTACATGATCTACTAAAAATAAAAAACAGCCGGGAGTGGTGGTGGGGGCCTATAGTTCCAACTACCTGGGAAGCTGAGGGAAGAGAATAGCTTGAGTCCAAGAGTTTGAGTTTGCTGTGAGCTATTATGATGCCAACAGCACTCAACCCTAGGGCAACAGAGTGGGACTATGTCTCAAAAAATAAATAAAATAAAAGTAAAAAGAAAAAGAAAATAAAAATAAAAAGTCCTCCTGAGTTTATCCGTATCAAAGCAATTTTCCTCTCCAGAGCTGGAAGAGACTGTTACTAGATATCAAATTATATATGCTACTTAGGTTGAGGGATCACAATATACCAGAAAAAAAAAAAAAAAAAAAAAAAAAAGCAAAGCATTTGTTACCTTTTCTTATAAGCTTTTTGGTGCGGAATTTGGGTAAGTTAAAAAATTCAAATGAAATGTTACCATACAACCAAAAGAGTTAATATCCACAACATATAAAGCATCTTTAAAAATAAACAATGATCCAATATTATAAAAGAGAACTAAAAGATTCAAAGGGCCGAACATAGAAAAGGCATACCCTTTCCATTTATCAGCAGAAGCACAAACTGGAATACACCAATCCATACAATCACTTAAGCAAAGACAAAAAGCTTAACAATATGCAGAGATTATGGGAAAAAGGGCACTTTTATATAAACAATAATGCAAACTGTTCATTTTTTGAAATGGAAACTAGCAAGATCAACCAAAATTTGAAATATTACCTCCTGATATAATTCTAATTTGAAGTTAGTAACACTAACAAATGCAAAAGTCTGTAACAAAGACCTTCACTGAGGGATTTGCTAATAATATCAAATAACTCAACTGTCCATAGGTAGGGTAAAGTTAAATAAATTATGGTGTATGTGTGGTAAGTATAAAGTACGCATTTGTATATAAACACAATGGAATAGTAGTTATTTTTTAATATTCTATATATATGTACTGAATAAAAGAAAAAAATGGTATTATATGAAATAAAAATACAAGTCACAGAATACGATGTAAAGTATTTGCTTCCAGTTTTTTATTATAACACATAGTAAAAGCACTGAGACCCTGAACACATAACACACATGTAACTGAAACAGTTTCATTAAAAGGATATTAATCCTACCATGCACAATAATTTCTAATTGTAGTTCGTTTTGTTTTCCTTTTTTTTTTTTTTTTTTTTTTTTTTTTTGAGACAGTCTCACTATGTTGCCCATGGTAGACTGCGGTGGCATCACAGCTCACTGCAACATCAAACTCTTGGTCTTACGCAATTCTCTTGCTTCAGTCTCCCAAGGTGCTGGGACTACAGGCACCCACCACGACACCCAGCTATTTTTTGTTGCAGTTGTCATTGTTGTTTAGCTAGCCTGGGCTGGGTTCGAACCCAACACCCTCAGTGTATGTGGTTGGCGCTGTAGCCACTGTGCTACGGGTGCTGAGCCTTGTAGTTCAGTTTTCTTAAAATGCCGGTTATAGTCCATAACCTAACCAACTAATGTATCTTGGCCTTTGGTTTAAAATTTACTCATATAGGTTACAACTTCCATTTTAAAATATAATCCTAAGCCCTAAAAATGCATATAAAAAGACATAATATATGCAAATTCTTATGTGTAAACATGTTTGAAAAATGCATAGAAAATGCCCAAATGTCACCCACTGTTACTTCATAGGTGAAAAAATTATCTTTTTCCCTTCCTTCTCTCCTTCCCAACTTTTCTGTCTGTGTGTATTTGTATTCTTTTTAGAAAAGGGGTCTTGCTCTGTTACCCAGGCAGAAGTACAGTGTTACAGTCACAGCATGCCATAACCTCAAACTCCTGGGCTCAAGTGATTGTCGTGCCTCAAATTCCCAAGTAGCTGGGACTATAGGCATGTGCACACATGCCCAACTTAATTATTTTTTTTAGAGATGGTTTCTCACTATGTTCCCAAGCTGGTCTCCAGCTCCTACTCTTAAGTGGTCCTCCTGCCTTAGCCTCCAAAGAGCTGGGGTTACAGGTATAAGCCACTGTGTTTGGCCAAGGCTGAAGATTCATGATATTTCTAAATTGTTGAAACTTTTTTTTTTTTTTACCAGAACTTACAACTTCTATTTTAAAAAGAAAATGAAGGAAAAAAAAAGTTTGGAACACAAGTTTGTATGATAGAGACAGCAGACGAATGCTCAGATGACAGAAACTAAACAGTGTAAATAGAGACTATAGAAATAGTTTGTGACTAAATGACCACATAGAGGGTCAGGTGAATTGGGCAAGTAGGCAAAACTATATGCTGAAAAATCCTAGTCTCACTGTACATCATGAAACACTTATCCATTTTATGACCACCCCCACCCTCCAATTGTTCAAAACATCTAGGCAGGTAAAAGGGTGCGCATCCCTGACCAGATGCAGCGGCTCACACCTGTAATCCTAGCACGGTAGATAGATTGCTTGAGACCAGGAGTTTAAGACCAGCAAGAGCAACACAACAATACTCCTTCTATACAAAAAGTTAAAAAATTACTAGGTGTGGTGACATGTGCCTGTAGCCCTAGCTGCTTAGGAAGTTGAAGGAAGAAGATCCCTCAAATTTAGGAGTTCAAGGTTATAGTAAAATATTATTGTGGTACTGCATTCTAACCTGGGCAACAGAGCAAGACCCTTCACCAAAGAAAAAAAAAGGGTGGGTAGAGGCAATAAACATACTCAAAGGCACTGTAAAACAAATTATTGGTTGAGGTCTATATTACAATGAAACTAATTTAATTGAAAGATATATGGACATCGGCATGTTCTCTTATTCTAGTAGGGCTTATTCTATAAATAGTTCAAGGTCTCAAATCCCTATTAGAAAGGCCAGAACTATCAAAGAACATATTGTAGATAAAGAAAAATATAATTTCTTCGATAACTGTACCAGTGTTTTAAATCTTGATAAAGCATAACTGCTGGGAATGCTAAAAATGCAAATATGGGCCTCTTAATTCCAGGCCTATCCTATGAAGAACTAAATTTTGTTACTTCCTAGATCTCATGGTAGCAACTTCTTACCTGTTCCAAATCCTGCACCAAGCCCAGGCCCCAGAGTCCCAGGTGCTGGTTTACTTCCAAAAATACTGTTCCCACTGGTATTTGTGCCAAAACCTAGGAGGACAAAAGATATAGTGAATTGTACTCTTAATATGACTCCCAATTTCCTCTATTAAGGGAGTTTAACACAGAACAGTCTGAATCTAAGTTTTACATTCTTTCACTTAATATTTAGAAATCATAAAGTATAAGGTAATTTAACTTTTTAAAAAATTTAAATTTGATTTCAAAATTAAATTTTAGTTCCATGTCACATAGACCTGGATCAACATGCCTTCATATAAGAAATGTCAAATATTCAATCAAAATGAATTTGCTCAATTCATTTTGGGAACATTCCCTTTGTAAGGTCCAAAGTGTCCAACCCACACTTCATATTTACCTGTAGAAAAAAAATATATATATATTCCTTCAAACGTTTACTAAAAAGCACAACAAAGGCACTTAACTGAAACTAAAACTGTTATAAAAAACTACCTAGAAAATTTTACGTTTTCAACAGATGAACCATGGATAGTAGTAACATATAGCTAACCACACAAGAGGCACTTTAATATTAAAGTCATAGCTCATAGGTGCGTTCAAGAATTCAGCTAGGGCTCAGCACCCATAGCTCAGTGGTTAGAGAGCCAGCCACATACACTGGGGCTGGTGGGTTCAAACGTGGCCCAGGCCAGCTAAACGACAATGGCAAAAAAATAAAGAAATAAAAAAGCCGGGCATTGTGGCGGGTGCCTGTAGTCCTAGCTACTTGGGAGGCTGAAGCAAAAGAATCGCCTAAGCCCAAGAGTTTGAGGTTGCTGTGAGCTGTGACACCACAGCACTCTACCCAGGGTGACACAGTGAGACTTTTGTCTCAAAAATAAAAAAATGAAAATGAAAAAAGAGGCTAGGCACCTGTGGCTCAAGCGGCTAAGGCACCAGCCACATAAACATGAGCTGGTGGGTTCGAATCCAGCCCGGACTCGCCAAACAATGATGGCTACAACCAAAAAAATAGCTGGGCGTTGTGGTGGGCACCCGTAATCCCAGCTACTTGGGAGGCGGAGGCAGGAGAATCACTTGAGCCCAGGAGTTAGTTGGAGGTTGCTGTGAGCTGTGATGCCATGGCACTATACCCAGGGGGATAGCTTGAGGCTCTGTGTCAAAAAAAAAAAAAAGGAAAAAAGAACTCAGCTAGCTAGGCCGGTGAGGTGGCTCACACCTGTAATCCTAGCATTCTGGGAGGCCGAGGTGGGTGAATTGCCTGAGGTCACAAGTTTGAGACCCGCCTGAGTCCAGCGAGACCTCATCCGTACAAATAGCCAGGCATTGTGGCAGGCACCTGAAGGCCCACCTACTTGGGAGGCTGAGGCAAGAGAATCGTTTCAGCCCCAGAGTCTGAGGTTGCTGTGACCTGTGACGCCACAGCATTCTACCAAGGGAAACAAAGTAAGACTCTGTCACAAAAAATAAACAACAACAACAACAACAAAAAAAAAAAACTCAGCTAGCTGATATTAAAGAGAGAAGATAATCTCTAAATAAGTTGAACTATTTCTTCCATTATCAGAAATGAGGGAGAGTGGAGCAAACCATCCTCCTTCACTGTGACCTTACATTTAGAGAAAATTCTAATTCTCTGTTAAAATACAGATAGGTATCAAACAAAGACACCCAAATTACATTGCAGCTATTACTTTACTTTTGTTCATATATGTCCATAAAGCCTCATTATTCATTTTGCAGCTAAATATTAACAAAATAAATAATAAATATATTATGAATCACTCATAATACAGGGACAAAACAACCAATCATTGGCCAAAAAACTCATATATAAATATCTAAAGTCATTTTTAAAAGTATCGTGGAGAATAAGTCTAAAAAGAAAACAAAGATTGCTAGGTGCCCATAGCTCAGTGGATATGGCACCAGCTGGTGGGTTTGAGTCCAGCACAGGCCTACTACCAAAACATAGCTGGTCATTGTGGCGGGCTCCCATAGTCCCAGTTATTTGGGAGGCTGAAGCAAGTGAATCACTTAAACCCAACAGCTTGAGGTTACTGTGAGCTACAACGCCACAGCACTCTACCAAGGGTGACACAGTAAGACTGCATCTGGAAAAAAAAAAAAAAAAAAAGTAAACAAAAACAAAAAAGGCAGCACCTGAGGCTCAGGGAGTAGGACGCCGGCCCCATATACCAAGATTGGCAGGTTCGAACCCAGTCCTGGCCAAACTGCAACAAAAAAATAGCCAGGCATTGTGACGGACGCATGTAGTCCCCGCTATTCGGGAGGCTGAGGCAAGAGAATCGCCTAAGCCCAAGAGCTGGAGGTTGCTGTGAGCTGTGACATCACAGCACTCTACCGAGGGCAACAAAGTGATACTCTGTCTCTAAAAACAAACAAACAAACAAAGAGAATATTTTGAAACAGAAGAATAATCTAAGAATATTACACTTCCTTGTGCCACTATTTGGATTACTACTTTAATTAAAAAGGTCAAGGAAAAAGATGAAGAATGTGAATCCTTTGAAAACAAGCATTTCATGTCATTTTAAAATCTAAGAAAGGAGCTTGGCTCGGCGCCTATAGCTCAAACGGCTAAGGTGCCAGCCACATACACCAGAGCTGGCGGGTTCGAATCCAGCCTAGGCCCAATAAACAACAAGGACAACTACAACCAAAAAATAGCCGGGCATTGTGGCAGGCACCTATAGTCCCAGATACTTGGAAGGCTGAGGCAAGAGAATCGCTTAAGCCCAAGAGTTTGAGGTTGCTATGAGCTTTAACGCCACAACACTCTACCCAGGGCGACAACTTGAGGCTCTGTCTCAAAAATAAATAAATAAAATAAAATAAAATCTAAGAAAGTAATCTGACATCATTTCAATACATTTGATTCAAACATTCATTAAACTTTTTCTTGAACTGTGCTAATGGCAATGTAACAAAAACAGAGGTACTGCCCACTCAAGCACAATCAACTTTCTTTGAAGAGAAGAAGAAAATATATTGGAGATATTCTTTTCTTCTTTGAATAAAAATTTAACTAGGAAGGATCTTATAACCCCATAAACAGGAAAAAATAAGATACTTGTGAACTACCTCAAACCCACAAGCGGGAAGTTAAGTCCCAACTTACACTGTTTATACCACACATGTCCTCTGATTCTCATTGACAAGTTTATCAACTGTTACTTCAAACCAATTTTACAAATTAAAATTAAAGACAATTCAAATTCAGCACGCAAGCTAGCAAGGCAAGTCAGATAAAGTTGAGACCTTTCATTTTCAGATTAATGGACATTAGTGTAAAAATAGCATAAAAAACCTTCAAACAAGTCAGAAATCTAGAAATATGAATCAAATACATTAAAAGTATAGCCTATTTTATCAAGTATAGCCCCTATGCAAACACCATGTAAGACAGACATAACATTTAATTCAGAACATTAATTGACCCACAAAAAAAATCTTACTAAACACACGCATTTTCTTTTTTTCTTTTGAGACAAGAGTCTCACTTTGTCACCTTCGGTAGAGTGCTGTAGTTTCGTAGCGCACAGCAACCTCAAACTCTTAAGCTCAAGCAATTCTCTTGCCTCAGCTTCCCAAGTAGCTGGAACTACAGGAGCCCACCACAACACCTGGCTCTTTTTTTGAGATGGGGTCATGCTCTGCTCAGGCAATCCACACACCCCAGACTCTCAGATTGCTTAGGATTATAGGTGTGAACCACCGTGCCCAGCCAACATGCATTTTCAAAGAGAACAAAACTTGATTCTTGAGGGACAAAAAAGAAAAAAAAAAAAAAGAATCATAGATTGCAATGGTTCACGGCCCTCCAAAGGAACACAGAACATAATGTAATACAAAGTAATGCGTGACATGAAAATCTCAGAGGGTGCTAAAATGATTAAGAACAAATAGTCCAGGTGGCACCTGTAGCTCAAGTGGCTAAAGCGCCAGCCGCATACACCAGAGCAGGCAGGTTTGAATCCAGCCCAGGCCTGCCAAACAATGACAACTACAACCGAAAAATAGCCAGGCACTGTGGCAGGTGCCTGTAGTCCCAGCTACCTGGGAGGCTGAGGCATGAGAACCACTTAAGCCCAGGAGTTGGAGGTTGCTGTGAGCTGTGATACCATGGCATTCTACCCAGGGCAACAGCTTGAGTCTCTGTCTCAAAAAAAAAAAAAAAAAAAAAAGAAAAGAACAAATGGTCCACAGAGGGTCCTTGGGGACTGGGCACCATGGCTTAGGCCTATAATCCTAATTCTCTGGGAGTCTGAGGCAAGAGGATTGCTTGAGCTCAGGAGTTTCAGACCAGACTGAGCAAGAGTGACACCCTGTCTACTAAAATCAGAAAAATCTGCCATACTTCATGGCCTGAAGTCCCAGGTACACAGAAAGAGGATGGCTTGAGCCCTGGAAGTTGAAGTTGCCACAAGCTACAATGACACCACTGCATTCTATTCAGGATAACAGAGCAAGACTCTGTCTCAAAAAACAAAATAGGGGGTCCTTGGGGAAAGGACAGTAATAATGACTTAAAAAAAAAAGGTTGATAAACACTGATTTAGCTTGCAGATAAAAAACCAGGTACGAAAACCAGATTATCTTACCCTTGTTAACTAAGTCCACTGCCTCAAAGCTATTCTTTCAGAGAACAACCCCAAAAAATTGTAAGTGGAATAATAATTATTATTAACAGTCAATGAGCAACCAAACTAAAAGTGATTATAAAAATCCAACAGAATGAATACATGAATTTAAGAACTGGTACCCCTCAATGATCCTCATAGTTCTGTAAAACAAATTTACTATTTTTTTTTTTTTTTTTTTTTTTTTAAGACAAAGAGTTTCATTCTGTTGCCCTCAGAGGAGTAGAGCTCACAGCATCCTCAAACTCTTGGGCTCAAGCAATTCTCTTGCCTCAGTCTCCCAAGTAGCTGGGACTACAAGCAGCCCCCTCCCAATACCCAGCTAAAAACAAATTAACTTTCTTATAGATGTTTAATATAGCCTTTCTCCAGTATAAGATCATTTAAAAACCTACTGAAGAATTGTCTTAACTACTGACCTATGCCATGTACTACCCTGTCTTTGCCCTCATCTCTCCAAAAGAATCAATCAGTGCTTAGTGATACATATATAAGGCTCAAAAAATCCTCAACAAATATTATAATCACTATTTCCTTTGGCAATAAAATAAACATTCTATATATGATTTCAGAAAATTGATGTTGAATGCTTGAAAACTTAAATAAGTAGTTATAAAAGATGTTGAAAATGGGCCAGGCACGGTGGATCACACCTGTAATTCCAGCACTTGGGAGGCTGAGGCAGGTGGATTGCTTCAGCTCAAGAGTTCAAGACCTGTATGAGCAAGAGCAAGACTCCATCCCTAATAGCCTGCCACTGGGGCAGGCACCTATATTCCCAGCTACTTGGGAGGCTGAGGTGACAGAATTGATCACTTGCACCCAAGAGTTTGAGGATGCTATGAGCTATGACACCACAGCAAAATACAAAGAGCAAACGTTAAAATCTTTCTCAAAAAAAAAAAAAAAAAAAAAAAAAAAAGTGTTGAAAATTAATGTCTTCATTAAATGGGATTAAACGTTTCTAGTATGTATCTTTATTTTGAGACAGAGTGTTACTTTGTCACCTTGAATAGAATGATGTGGCATCATCATAGCTCAGGACAATCTCAAACTCCTGGGATCAAGAGATTCTCTTACCTCAGCCTCCCTAGTAGCTGGGACTAGAGGTACATACTACAATGCCCAGCTAGATTTTCTAATTTTAACAGAGGCAGGGTCTCAAATTCCTAAGAGCTCAAGCAATCCACCCACCTTAGCCTCACAATGTGCTAGGATCACAAGCATAAGTCACCACACCCAGCTCTAGCATATGTCTGAAGAGTAGATTAGGGTTTTTTTTTTTTTCATTGTTCTATCTTTCCTGTATATTGCAAATTTTTACAATGAACATGCATTAAAAAATTGCTTTTCGCTGGGCATGGTGGCTCACATCTATAATCCTAGCACTTTCGGATGCTGTGGCAGGTTGACTGTTTCAGCTCAGGAGTTCAAGAGCAGCCTGAACAAGAGCGAGATCCCATCTCTATAAATAGCTGGGTGTTGTGATAGGCACCCACAGTCCCAGCTACTTGGGAGGCTGAGGCAAGATCACTTCACCCCAAGAGTTTGAGGTTGCTGTGAACTATGATGCCATGGCACTCTACCAAGGGTGACTGAGTGACACTCTGTCTCAAAAAGAATTTTGAAACTGCCACAAAACTATTAGATAATCCCTCAAATCAAGGTTTCAACTTTGAATAATAATCATCAAATCTGACTCAGTTCCTGTAGCTCAGAGGCTAGGGTGCTAGCCACATACACCACAGCTGGTGGGTTCAAACCCAGCCCAAGGACTGCCAAACAATGACAACTATAACAAAAAAAAAAAAAACACACAAAAAAAACCAAGTAGATTCGGCACCTGTGGCTCAAGTGGCTACGGCGCCAGCCACATACACCTACGCTGGCGGATTCCAAACCAGCTCGGGTCCTCCAAACAATGAGGGCTGCAACCAAAAAATAACCTAGCATTGTAGCAGGTGCCTGTAGTCCCAGTTACTTGGGAGGTGGAGGCAGGAGAATCACTTGAGCCCAGGAGTTGGAGGTTGCTGTGAGCTGTGATGCTACAGTACTCTACTGAGGGTGATAAAGTGAGACTTTGTCTCTACCAAAAAACAAACAAACAAACAAAAAAAACATCAAATCTCTCCCCCACACCACTTCCAGGTTTGAAACCTGGCCTAATAGAATGTGGTATCTCAATCAAATATGTTTCAGTTATGATTTCTCATCTAATGGTAAGGTAATCCAAAGAAAATGAAAGGCAATTTACATGTCTACTGTATTTTAAGTCATGTTTATGACTTTAATTCTTCCCATCTGGTACCTCACGTCAAGCCATGGCTTACCTGAGAATTTTAAGTATTTCCAATCATATGAATCAGGAGAATAATGTGTGGTATAACCAGTGTAAATTTAAGAGAGCCAAACCTGCTTTTTATATGTACCAAAATTGGAAGTGTTTGTATTGGTTCCTAAAGTCAGGGTTGGTTTGTTACCAAAGAGACCGCCACTGGTTGTACCAAATGAAGGTGCACTGGTTGTACTGCTTCCAAATGTAGTAAGCTTGTTATTGCCAAACAGGGTCTAAAAAGAACAGAATATAGGAAAATTTTAAATCACATACACACCACACAGTAAATAAGGATTACCTCAGTTGTAATGCACTGGATGTGGGATGAAAAAAATATGTAACAACTTTTATAAATAAGGGAAAAGGTGGCCGGAAGCAGTGGCTCACGCCTGTAATCCTAAGCACTCTGGGAGACCAAGATGGTTGGAATGCCTGAATTCATGGGTTCAAGACCAGCCTGAGTCAGAGCAAGACCCCATCTCTAAAAAAAATAACTGGGCATTGTGGCAGGTGCCTGCAGTCCCAGCTACTTGGGAGGCTTAAGCCCAAGAGTGTGAGGTTGCTGTGAGCTACAAGGCTACAGCACTCTACTGAGGGTGACAAACAGACTCCTCCCCCCCCAAAAAAAAGGGGAGAAGGAACATGAATAAAGGCTATCAGAAAAATAAAATAGTCTGAACAAGATTGACTTTATAAAACAGAATGTGCCAGGTGCGGTGGCTCATAATTATAATCCTAGCACTCTAAGAGCCTGAGGTGGAGGGACTGCCTACACTCAGGAACTTGAGACCAGCCTGAGCAAGAGCAAGATACCCTCTCTTAAAAGAAAATACCTGGTGTTGTGGCGGGCACCTGAAGTCCTGGCTACTTGGGACGCTGAGAGATGAGAATCCCCTGAGCCCAAGAATTTGAGGTTGCTGTAAGTTACAACACCATGGCACTCTACTGAGAGTGACAAAGTGAAACTTTATCTCAAAACAAAACAGAATGCTCCTATCCTGAAAAGTGTAACTAACCCCTTAGCAAGCACAGAATTTTAGTGAAAGAAAGAAAAAACTAACCAGGCCATTAAAGACCTTTTATTTTTAAGAATTGTATCATATATTTACTTGCAAGTAGAAATAGTTACAATAAAAAATTTGAGGTGGCGAGTTTGAGCCCAGCCCCAGCCCAAAACTGCAAAAAAAAAAAAAAAAAAAAAAAAATCGAACACGATACAACATGGATGAACTTTGAAAATATGCTAAGTGAAAAATACCAGTCAAAAAGACCACATATTAAGATTTTATTTATATGAAATGTCTAGAATAGTGAAATCTGTACAGATAGAAAGTAGACCTATGGCAACCGGGAAAGAAATGAGCAACTGTAAATGAGTACACGATTTCTTTTTGGCATGATGAAACCTTACGATCTGAAACTGAATATGGTGATAGCTGCATATTTCCTTAATATACTGAAATCCAATGAATTGTACATTTTAACAATGTGAATTGTATAGAATGTGGATTATACATCAATAAATCTGTTATCTAAAAGTATAAGAATTTTTATTGATTTATGGTTTTTACAGTGTAAGCATTTTCTCAAGCATTATAAACTTTTCTCAATTTTCCCCCCTTACTTACTGTCAAAGACAGAAGACTTAAATCTCCACGAAAACGGGACCATGGTTTAACTACCCACAACAGAAAATACCACACTTTCTATAATATTGTGAGAACCCCATTAATTTCAGCAACTAGATCATCACCAAAAATGTTTAATTTCCAACTGTCATGATCATTTATCATCCAAAACAAAGGCTAGGAGTTAAAAATGACCTAATCTAAACAAAGTGAAAGCATAGCACTAAGGCAAAGAAATGTTTAACAAAAGAGAATTAACTATTGACTATAAACCTACTAAAATGTACTAGAAATTTTATTTTGCATCGTTCTCAGAACAAAACCATACAATGCTCCCCAAATACAGTCAAATCTTTCTCAGAAATTTCTGTAACAAATTTATAGATATCTTCAAATTAAATTCAAATACAGAAACCTACCGAACCAACAGCACCAAATCCAGTATTGGTCTGCCCAAACAGACCTGTTCCTGTTCCAAATGCTGTCCCAGTGCTGGTGTTTGTAGCTGTCCCAAAAAGACCTCCAGGCTGTGAAGCTTGGGTCACTCCAAATAAACCCTATAAAAGTTAATACAGATTAAAAGATATCCTAAAATGGTTGTTTTTCTTAGCGTCTGAGATCAATAAAAATAGTTACCAAACTCTTAAAGCTTATGTGACAGATAATGATGATATACCGTATATACTCGAGTATAAGCCGAGTTTTTTTCGGCACAAAATTTGTGCCGAGTTCAGGTTTTTTAGCACAAATTTTGTGCCAAAAAACCTCGGCTTATACTCGAGTATATACAGTATACATTACATAGACTTTTACCTTACAACAATCCTGGAAAGCAAGGAGTATCCTAGTATCCTCACTTGCCAAAAGAATAAAAACCTCGAAACATTTAAAAACTTCCCCAAGTCTAGGAGGCCCAGGTGAGGGGACTGCTTGAGCTCCGGAACTTAAGACCAGCCTGACATAGAGTGAGATCCAGTCTCTAACAAAATAGCCACCCATTGTGGCAGGCCCCCATACTTCCAGCTCCTTGGGAGGCTGAGACAAAAGGATGGCTTGAGCATTGCTGTGAGCTATGATACCATAGCACGCTACCCAGGGTGACAAAATTTAAAAAAAAAAAAAAAAAAAAAAAAAACTGCCATAGCTCTTGAGGGGCAAGACCAAAATTAAAACCTTTATCTAAGCCTTTGTTATTGCCAGGATGATGAGATCCACGGTCATATGCACCTAATACAATATGACATTAAGTCCTGTGCTCTAACAGATAATCAGCACTGCAACAATGAAAGGAAAATAGTATGACTAGGTGCTTGATTTTCAGGGTCAGGCCATAAGAACTAATTAATAGGCCAGATGAGGTAGCTGAATCCCCTGAGCTCACAGGTTCAACAACAGCATGAGGAAGAGCGAGTCCTCATCACTAAAAAGTAGCCAGGCATTATGGTGAGCACCTGTAGGGTGAGCTACTTGAGAGGCTGAGGCAAGATAATCGTTTAAGGCCAAGAGTTTCAAGCTGCTGGGAGCTGTGACACCAAGCACTCTACAAAAAGAGCCAAAGTGAAATTCTGTCTCAAATAAATAAATAAATAAATAAAATGAAATAAAGGATAGGCTCAGTGCCTGTAGCACAGTGGTTACAGCACCAGCCATCTACATGGAGGGTGGCAGGTTTAGCCCAGGACAAGCTAAACAACTGTAACAATAACAACAAAAAAATAGTCGGGCATTGTGGCGGGAGCCTGTAGTCCCAGCTACTTGGGAGGCTAAGGCAAGACAATCGTTTAAGCCCAAGAGTTTGAGGTTGCTGTGAGCTGTGATGCCACAGCTCTCTACCCAGGGCAGCATAGTATGACTATGTCTCAAAAAACAAACAAACAAAAAAGACAACACAGGTGGCCCAGAAGAGTGGATTGCTTGAGCTCAAGAGTTCAAGACCAACCTGAGCAAAAGAGAGACCCTGTCTCTACTAAAAATAGAAAAACTGAGGCAAGAGGATGGTTTGAACCTGAGTTGGAGGCTGCTGTTAGCTATGATGCCACAGCACTCTACCCAGGGCAAAAATTTGAGACTCTGGGGGCAAGGCTTGTGGCTCAATGGAGTAGGGCGCTAGCCCCATATACCAAAGGTGGCGGGTTCAAACCCAGCCCAGGCAAAAAAAAAAAAAAAAAAAAATTAAAGCAATTTTAGACACTGCTGAAAAAAAAAAAAAAAGAGACCCTGTCTCTACTAAAAATAGACAAACTGAGGCAAGAGGACTGCTTGAACCCAAGAGCTGGAAGTTGCTATGACTCCAAGGCACTCTACCCAGGGGGCCTTGGGAACTTGTCTTTTTTTTTTTTTTTTTTAAAGAGACAGTCTTGCTTTGTTGCCCTCCGTAGAGTGCCATTGTGTCACAGCTCACAGCAACCTCCAGCTCTTAGGCTTAGGTGATTCTCTTGCCTCAGCCTCCCGAGTAGCTGGGACTACAGGCACCAGTCATAACACCTGGCTATTTTTTTGTTGCAGTTTGGCCAGGACCGGGTTTGAACCCGCCACCCTCAGTATATGGGGCCTGCGCCCTACTCACTTAGCCACAGGTGCCGCCTCCCCTCCCCCCCCTTTTTCTGAGACAGAATCTCACTATATTGCCCTCAATAGAGTGCCATGGCATCATAGCCATTAGGTTGTTTCAAAAGTTTTGTTCGTTTTAATGTCATGTGTTTTTGTAGCTCCATATCTCAATAAGTATTCATTTTACTGTGTCGTGGTATATACTGATCAATGGAGAATTTTGTACTCTATACATTGATGCTGTTCATTTTTTTCTACTTTTAATTTTTTTTATTCTTTTCAGCCT
>CAUYPK010016193.1:0-37588 GCA_963574355.1 Loris lydekkerianus | reverse complement strand
TGACTTTAAGAGGAAACTATAAACTGAAACAACCAGGTTTCATAGCCCTTTTTATTCATTTGCAGTCCTATATTTATGCTCCTCCAAGTGTGGAAGAGATTGTAGGCCAAAATAAAACAATGTCATCCAATTATGAGCCCAAAAAAAAAAAAAAAAAAAAAAAAAATAGCAGGGCGTTGTGGTGGGCACCTGTAGTCCCAGCTACACGGGAGGCTGAGGCAAGAGAATAGCCTAAGCCCAGGAGTTGGAGGTTGCTGTGAGCTGTGACAACACAGCACTCTACCAAGGACGATAAACTGAGACTCTGTCTCTACAAAAAAAATAAAAATAAAATAAAATAGGGTGCACTTGTGGCTCAGTTAGTAGGGTGCCAGCCCCATAAACCAAGGATAGCGGGTTCAAACCCGTCCCCCACCAAATTGTAACAAAAAAAAAAAAAAAATAGTAAGGCGTTGTTGCAGGCACTTATAGTCCCAGCTACTCTGGAAGCTGAGACAAGAGAATCACCTAAGCCCAGGAGCTGGAGGTTGCTGTAAGCTGTGACGTCCCAGCACTCTACTGAGGGTGTCATATTGAGACTCTGTCTCTAAAAAAAAAAAAAAATAGATTTAGAGGGTACAAGTGTTTTTGTGTTACATGGATGAATTATATAATGCTGAAGTCAGGGCTTTCAGTGTAACTGCCATAGACTAGTACTGGATGCGTACTATTTATCCCTCACTCCCCCCTTCTTCGTTTTCAATGTCCATTACACCACTTTATGACTTTATAAATCCTTTGTTTAGGCCGGATGTGGTGGCTTCCTTCTGTAACCCTAGCATTGTGGGAGGTCGAGGAGAGTGGATTGCCTGAGCTCAAGAGTTTCACACCAGCCTGAGCCAGAGCAAGACCTCTTCTCTAAAAATAGCCAGGCATTGTGGCAGGCACCTGTAGTCCCAGCTATTCAGGAGACTGAGGCAAGAAAATTGCCTGAGCCCAAGAGTTTGAGGTTGCTGTGAGCTATGATGCCATGGCACTCTACCAGGGGCAACAAAGTGAGACTCCGTCTGAAAAATAAATAAATAGATAAACAAAAAAACAAATAAATCCTTCATTGAGCTCCCATTTGTAAGTGAAAACTTGATATTTGTCCATTCCTGAGATACTTCACTGAGGATAATGGTCTCCAGTCCCATCCAAGCTGATCCAAAAGACATTATTTCATCCCTATTTACGGCTGAGTAGTAATCCATGGTATTGTGTGTGTCACAGTTTCTTTATCTACTCATCAGTTGAAGGGCACCTAGGTCGATGCTTCATCTTTGCAATTGTGGATTTTGCTGAATCATGCTACAATAAATATTTGGGTGCTGGTGTCTTTTTGTAAAATGAATTATTTTTCTTTGGGTTATAGTAGTGAGATTGCTGGATCAAATGGTAGGTCCCCTTTTAATTCATTGTGGAATCTCCATATTGTTTTCCATAGCAGGTGTATAGTCTACATTCGCACCAAAAGTATATAAGTGTTCCCTTTTCACTGCAGCCATGCCAGAATCTTTCTTTTTTTTTTTTGAGACAGAGTCTCAAGCTGTCACCGTGGGTAGAGTGCTGTGGCATCATAGCTCACAACAACCCTAAATTCTTTTTTTTTTTTTTTGAGAGACAGAGTCTCACTTTGTTGTCCTCAGTAGAGTGCCATGGCTTCACAGCTCACAGTTACCTCCAGCTCTTGGGCTTAGGTGATTCTCTTGCCTCCGCCTCCCAAGTGCAGGGACTACAAGGGCCCTCCACAACACGTGGCTATTTTTTGTTATTGTTGTTGCAGTTTGGCCAGGGCCGGTTTCAAACCCACCACCTTCCGTATATGGGGCCGGCACCCTACTCACTGAGTCACAGGCACTGCCCCAAACCTCAAATTCCTGGGCTTAAGCAATTCTCTTGCCTCAGCTTCCCAAGTAGCTGGGACTATAGGCGCCCACCACAATGCCTGGCTAGTAGTTTGTTTGTTTTTTTTATTGTTGTTGTAATTGTCATTGTTGTTTTATTTAGCTGGCCCGGGTTGGGTTCTAACCCACCAGCTTCGGTGTATGTGGCCAGCACCCTACCCAGTGAGCTACTGGTGCTGCCATGCCAGCATGTTTTTAATAATGGCCATTCTAACAGGAGTGAGTTGGTAGCTCACTAAGGTTTAATTTGCATTTCCCTAATGATTAGTGATGTGGAGCATTTTTTCCCATGATTTTTGGCCATTTGTCTATCTTCTTTTAAGAAAAATCTGTTCATGTCTTTGCCCACAATTTCATGGGTTTTTTGCTTGTTTGTTTGTTTGTTCTTGCTGATTTGAGTCCTTTGTAGAGTCTGGATATTAGCCCTTTGTTGAATGTATAGTTTCACAAACATTTTCTCCCATTCTGTCTATTTACTTTCTTTGCTATACAGAAGGTTTTCAATTTAATTAAGCACCATTTATTTATTTTTGTTGTTGCTGTATTTGCATTTAAGGTCTTTGTCGTAAATTCTTTGCCTAGGCCAGTGTCCAGAGGAGTTTATTCTATATTTTCTTCTGCAATTTTATGGTTTAAGGTCTTACTATTTAAATGTTTGGTTGTTGTTTGGGGGGTTCTTTTTTCTTTTTTTAAGACAGGATCTCACTCTTTGCCCACACTAGAGCATAGTGGCATCATAGTAGCTCTTTGCAGAGAGTGGCCAGTCAGCTGAGATCTCAGTCCCCGGACTGGGCTTCTTACTGAGAAATTTGTAGATTACTCAGCAATCTAAAAATCGGCTACCTCTGCTTCGACTTGGACAGGGGATGACAAAGGAACTATTCTCCTTTCTGGAGTGAAATGATCTCTTTCCCCTTCAAAGCGAAACTGAGAGGATGCAGTGAGGGGAATGACAGCTGAAAGTGTGCAGCACAGTGCTTGTCACTCAGTCAGTGCTCAGCAAATGTCCTCTTCTTCCATTGGACTCTGGTCCTTGCCACCTGCTGAACCAAAATTGGCTTCCTGTCTGAACTTGCAATGGTTTATACATCATAGACACAGTGCTTTATGTTTTTAAGTGGGAAATGGCATTTAATATAATAACGTGAGTATTGGATGTTTGTTTCATAACTCAGAATAAATTGTTTGGTCCATCTGATGAGTCCCATGGGGGAAAATGTGCTAGCTCAGTCATTCCATTTGTGATTGAAGCTCTGAACTGCCTTTCTTGGTCCAAATGACCAAGGTCGAGGGCAAAGGGGGATTGGGCACTCAGGCAAGTGGGAGCAGGATGCTTGCCTTGGCAGCCTTCTGGATAACTCTCTCCAAGGCTGTCAGTTTTCATTTCACAAGGTACCCTCAAGCATCAACCACCAGCTTTAAAAGCCTCATCTTTAACCAGGCTCTGAGCCATTTGCCCAACACTGAAATACTGCTGAGTTTTCCTGCCAAATATATATTCATATATATTTGTACAGATATAAATCACCTACAAATCACTTCTGCTTTTTGCAGTTAAGGTTATTATGTCTTCCTGGTACCTTTGTTCTTTACAAGAACACAGAGTGTGTGGTTAGACTGGGCTTTAAGTCCCTAATCTGCTCTACTAACCTTTTGACCTTGGGAAAAACGTTTTTGTTTTTTCTTTTTTAGAGACAGAGTCTCACTTTTTTGCCCTCAGTAGAGTGCTGTGGCATCACAGCTCACAGCAACCTCCAGCTCTTGGGCTTAGGTGATTCTCTTGCCTCAGCCTCCTGAGTAGCTAGGACCACAGGCGCCCACCACAATGCCCAGCTATTTTTTTGTTGCAGTTTGGCTGGGCTGGGTTTGAACCCGCCACCATTGGTGTATGGGACCAGTGTCCTACTCACTGAGCCACAGGCACCGCCCCTTGAGAAAAACTTTTAACCTCTCTCAACCTTAGTCTTATCATTTGTGATAATAGACCTATAAATTCCATGTGTTTATATAATGAATATTTGAGTGCCTGCTGTGTGTCACAAACTGTAAAAATCTAAAACTGCAGACAGCAAATAAGACAGACAAGATCCCTATGTTTCTGGATCTTACAATGTAGTAGAGGAGTTATAATAATCAAGTAAATAAATATTCAATACTGTTACAGATGGTAATAAATGAAGGTGATATAGATGATGATGTAATACAGTGAGCTATGTAAGTGACATTGAGGGAAGACCTGATGCAAGAGATTGAGCAAACCACAGGAAGAGCTGTTAATAGCATCAGGCAGCAGGGACACTGAGCTCAAAGGTGTAGAGATGGAAAAAAGATTGTTGATTTAAAAACAGAGCAGCATGGAGTCCAAGAGGGAAAGTGGTACCTAATGAAGTCCAAATGAAAGGTGGAGGCCAGGAAACATGAGCATTATGGGTCATAGGAAGGATTTTAGATTCTATTCTAATCAGGGTGGGAAATCAATACAAATGGTTATGAATTATACAGGATGCATGTTTTTAAAAGATTAGTTTGGGACTGGGCATGGTGGCTCACACCTGTAATTCTACACTCTGGGAGGCCAAGGTGGGTGGATTGCTTGAGCTCAAGAGTTAGAGACCAGCCTGAGCAAGA
Source organism: Loris lydekkerianus (assembly GCA_963574355.1). Taxonomy (NCBI): domain Eukaryota; kingdom Metazoa; phylum Chordata; class Mammalia; order Primates; family Lorisidae; genus Loris; species Loris lydekkerianus. The sequence continues at coordinate 33,035 of CAUYPK010016193.1, read as the reverse complement.
GCGAGACCCATTCTCTAAAAATAGCCAGGCATTGTGGCAGGCACCTATAGTCCCAGCTACTTGGGAGGCTAAGACAAGAGGATCACTTGAGCCCATGAGCTTAAAGTTGTTGTGAGCTATGATGCCACAGAATTTTATTGAGGGTGATGGAGCGAGACCCTGTCTCAAAAAAAATAATAATTAATTAATTAATTTAAATTTTTAACAAATCTATTTGGCTTTCTTTTTCCACAATGCGTTTGCCACCAGTTTGTGAAAGCCGCCTATATAATCCAAAATGGGGAAGGAAAAGACTCACATCAACATCGTTTTCATTGGACACATAGATTCAGGCAAGTCCACTGCTACTGGCCATTTGATCTACAAATGTGGTGGCATTGACAAGAGAACCATTGAAAAAATTGAGAAGGAGGCTGCTGAGATGAGAAAGGGCTCCTTCAAGTACGCCTGGGTCTTGGATAAACTGAAGGCTGAACGTGAGCGTGGTATCACCATTGGTATCTCCCTGTGGAAATTTGAGACCAGCAAATACTATGTGACTATCATTGATGCCCCTGGACACAGAGACTTTATCAAAAACATGATTACAGGTGCATCTCAGGCTGACTGTGCTGTCCTGATTGTTGCTGCTGGTGTTGGTGAATTTGAAACTGGTATCTCAAAGAATAGGCAGACCCTTGAGCATGCCCTTCTGGCTTACACACTGGGTGTGAAACAACTAATTGTTGGTGTTAACAAGATGAATTCCACTGAGCCGCCCAACAGCCAGAAGAGATACGAGGAGGTCATTAAAGAAGTCAGCACTTACATTAAGAAAATTGGCTACAACGCTGACACAGTAGCATTTGTGCCAATTTCTGGTTGGAATGGTGACAACATGTTGGAGCCAAATGCAAACATGCCTTGGTTCAAGGGATGGAAAGTCATCCAGAAGGATGGCAATGCCGGTGGAACCATGCTGCTGGTTGCATTCTGCCAGCAATTCGTCCAACTGACAAGCCCTTGTGTCTGCCTCTGCAGGATGTCTACAAAATTGGTGGTATTAGTACTGTCCCTGTGGGCCGAGTGAAGATTGGTGTTCTCAAACCCAGCAGGGTGGTCACCTTTGCGCCAGTAAATGTTACAACTGAAGTAAATCTGCTGAAATGCACCATGAAGCTTTGAGCGAAGCTCTTCCAGGAGACAACGTGGGCTTCAATGTCAAAATGTTCTGTCAAAGATGTTCATCGTGGCAATGTTACTCACCGATGGAAGTAGCTGGCTTCACTGCTCAGATGATTATCCTGAACCATCCAGGCCAAATTAGTGCTGGCTATGCTCCTGTACTGGATTGTCACACAGCTCACATTGCCTGCAAGTTTGCTGAGCTGAAGGAAAAGATTGACCACCGCTCTGGTAAGAAGCTGGAAGATGGCCCTAAATTCCTGAAATCTGGTGATGCCGCCATGATCGATATGGTTCCTGGCAAACCCACGTGTGTTGAGAACTTCTCAGATTATCCTCCTCTGGGTCATTTCACTGTTCGTGACATGAGATAGACAGTTGCTGTGGGTGTCATCAAAGCATTGAACAAGAAGGCTGATGGAGCTGGCAAGGTCATCAAGTCTGCCCAGAAAGCTCAGAAGGCTAAATGAATATTATCTCTAATACCTGCTACCCCAGTCTTAATCAGTGGTGGAAGAACAGTAAGAACAGTCTCAAACTGTTTCAATTGGCCATTTAAGTTTAATAGTAAAAGACTGGTTAATGATAACACGGCATTGTTACAACCTTCACAAGGAAAGGAAAATGTTTTGTGCACCATTTGTTTCTTTTTGTGTGGCAGTTTTAAGTTAGTTTTTAAAATTGGTACTTTTTAATGGAAACCACATGACCAAAAATCTGTCACAGAATTTTGAGACCCATTAAAACAAAGTTTAATGAGAAAAAATATATATATTTATTTACCATTTTAGAAAAGGACTCTAAGGAATAAGGGAAGGTTACTGTAAGGATTACCTACAATTACAAATATAAAATAATGAGCACAGCACTTGGGGCCACTATAAATGGTAATTAGCTGTTCTTTAAGGACTAATCCTGTCCCATCCAGTACAATAGCCACTAGCCACATGTGACCACTGAACATTTAAAATGTGGCTAGTGCAACCAAGACTTAAATTACTCATTTTATTCAATTTTACTTAATTTAAATTTAAAAACTGGTATTTGAATCAGTTTAGGAAAGTATTTTTGAAAAGCTTGGATCTAGGAATTTACTTTTCAAGTGTAAATTCTATAAATGTAAATACAGATTCAAATTTTTTTTTTTTTTTTTGAGACAGACCCTCACTATGTCACTCTTGGTAGAGTGCCAGGGCATCACAGCTCTCAGCAACCTCAAACTCTTGGGCTTCAGCTATTTTCTTGCCTCAGCCTTCCAGGTAGCTGGGACTGCAAGTGCCCACCACAATGCCCAGCTATTTTTTATTCCAGGTGTCGTTGTTTAGCTGGCCTGGGTCATGTTCGAACCTGCCATCTTTGGTGTATATGGCTTAATCACTTTGCTGTAGGCGCTGAGCCAAGATTCAAACTTTTTTTTTTTTTTTTTTGAGACAGAGCCTCAAGCTGTCTCCCTGGGTAGAGTGCCATGATGTCACAGCTCACAGCAACCTCCAACCCCTGGGCTCAAGCAAGTCTCTTGCCTCCACCTCCCAAGTAACTGTCATTGTTGTTTGGAGGGCCTCAGGCTGGATTCGAACCCGCCAGCTCAGGTGTATGTGGCTGGCGCCTTAGCCACTTGAGCCACAGGTGCCAAGCTGAGATTCAAACATTTTTGTTAAAAATAAATGAATAAATAATGATGTCCAGGCTCAGCACCCATAACACAGTGGTTCCAGCGCCAGCCACATACACCAAGGCTGGTGGGGTTTGCATCCAGCCTGGGCCAGCTAACAACAATAACTGCAACAGCAACAACAAAAATAGCCAAGCCTTGTGGTGGGTGCCTATAGTCCAAGAGAATAGCTTAAGCCCAGGAGTTTGAGGTTGCTGTGAGCTATGACACCATAGCACTCTACCCAGGGCAACAGCTTGAGACACTGTCAAAAAAAAAAAACAAAACAGAAAATGATGCCCATGTTGAGATGTGCTATAAAATACACACATAATCTCAAAGAGAATATAAAATAACTTACAAGTAATTTTTAAATTAATCCTTGTCCAAACTTTTTACATGTTTGGTTAAGTGAAATATTAATTGTAATGAATAACATCATTGAATATTAAATTACTTCTTTTACTTTTTTTTTTTTTTTGAGACAGAGCCTCAAGTTGTCACCCTGGGTAGGGTGCTGTGACATCACAGCTCACAGCAACCTCAAACTCTTGGGCTTAAGCAATTCTCTTGCCTCAGCTTCCCAAGTAGCTGGGATTACAGGCGCCCACCACAATGAGCAGCTATTTTTTTTATTGTAGTTGTCATTGTTGTTTGATGGGCCCAGGCTGGATTCAAACACGCCAGCTCTGGTGTATGGGGCTGGCACCTTAGCCACTTGAGCTACAGGCGCCACGCTGGAAATCTAGAAATTTAAATGCACAGAATATTAACTCTCTCGCTCTCTTTTTTTTTTTTTTTTTTTTTTTGAGACACTAACTCTACTCCCTGGGCTAAAGTGCAGTGCAGTGGTGTCATCATAGCTTACTACAACCTGGAACCCAGGCTAGAGTGATTCTCCTGCCTCAGTCTTCTAAGTAGCTGGGACTACAGGTGCACATCATACACCCAGCTAATTTTTTCTACTTTTATAGAGACAGGGGTCTTGCTCTTGCTCAGGCTGGTCTCAAACCCCTGATTTCAAGGAGGTCCTTCCTCCTGCCTAGCCTTCTAGAGCGCTAGGGTTACAGGTGTGAACCACTGCCTCAGAGGAGAATGTTAACTCTTAATTATGTCTGTTACCAGAAATAATTGACTCAAAGATTGGAACTTGAAAAAAATAAAAATCAATTGCATCTTTTTGAAAACACTACAGCTCTATATCCCAATTATGCATTTTATATACATCTCATTCTCAAGGAGTTCTTTCGGCATTCCTGATAGTTCCTGAATATTGGAACTTGTTTTGCCAAGTTCAGGAAGCCCAACTCCTAGAGGAAGGGGGTTAGTGGAGCCCAGGACTTTGAGGATCCCAGAGTGTAAGGTTTTATCCACAAAACCAGGCTCTCTAAGCCCCTTGGGATTAGTATAACCACTTTGAGCACCTAAAAGACTGAGTCCATCTTGCATAGATTTAAATCTCTAACTCCAAGAAGTGCGGATACATAGAGCTCCTCCAAAGTTTAGGACAACATGAGCACCGGAAGTCACTAAGGGAGGCAATAGTGATTTCTTTGTCTAAAGATTATCTGCAAAGCAATTTATTTAAAAAAAAAAAAATTTTAGACGCCGCACGTAGGGGGGGTGGGGAGTGGGTGTGCCCCCATCGCCAGTGCCGGGTGCTGCAGCCATGTTTTTTTGGTTTTTGTTTTTGAGACAGTCTCACTATGTCACCCTTAGTAGAGTGCTGTGGCATCACAGCTCACAACAACCTCAAACTCTTGGGCTTAAGCGATTCTCTTGCCTCATCCTCCCAAGTACCTGGGACTATAGGCGCCCACCACAATGCCCGGCTACAAAAAAAACTTATTGAATATTTACCATGCTAAGTGCTATTAATATTTTTTCTATCTTTAGCACTTCATTTTCTGTGCTTGAGATTAGACATGACACCATTTAATTCTTACAACAAGCCCTATAATTCCAAAAATCTCGGTATCTATTTACTCAACTCAGAGAGCTGAGTACCTAGTGTTTTGGCCATAAATTCCTGAAATAGCCCATGTGATAACAGGATGTTCACTGACCCATTACCACTGAAACTAGGCAGTGGTAATCTCTGCTCTGGGGAAAAGACAACAGAACCCCCTGAAATGAAAAATATTTCTTTACATTTTACAGAGTGGCCGTAAGGACTAACAGACAAAATCTCCATGGAGGGAGGGTGAACTTCATCAAAAACTTCTTTCTTGCTTCGTGCTGTATACTTCGCTGCGTATGTGCAGCAGTTTCTCCATGTTGGGGATCCTAGTGTGATACCTCCCAGGTCTGTTAATGAAATATTTTCCCATCTAGTTCTATCTTAGGACAGTCTTTCCTTAGCACCCGCTCTCTGTCCTCAGTCTTGGTCATTTCATCTCTTAGGACTCCTTTGTTGTTAGACCATGGTTCTCCTCCTTTTAGCTGGGAGATCACAACAGGTTTGGAAAACAGAAATTTGTCTGGCTCTCCAATAGGATGGACTTCCTCAGCTGGGTCACATGTGAACTGGAATTCCTTAGGCTAGGACTGAAGGCTCAATGACATCTGTTCTCTTAGAAGCACTATTTCTTTAGAGAGAACTTGTTTCTGTCTGTGGGTCATGTTGTGGGTCATGTTGTGGGTCATTTAATTATCTCTCTAAACCATGCAGCAAAATCACAGCCTTGCCCCCAATTTTGGACAATGTTCCCTCACCCAGCCCTAAAGTTTCTTGGGCAGGATGGACAGAACTGCTAAGGCACCAGCAGATCCAAACCCACAGCCAATATCGTATTGAATGGAGTTAAATTGAAATCATTTCCACTTAGATATGGTTGATAAATTTATTAATGGCAGACAACGTGCTAGTAAATATTCTCACCACAATAATAAAAAGTTATATATGATATAGAAAAGCATTGCTTAAAGAAAATACATGATAAAATATAAATGTTTACATTAGAAAACCTTTTTTAAGGAAAAAGTGTACATGTAGTCATGGTAGAAAGAATAAATTGTGAGTCCTTGGCCCAATATCACAATAACATTTCAGAAGTTACTAACACTTTGTTTCTGGGAAACACACTAGTCTGCTTCCACATTTTCTAAAACAAAATAATGAAATACAGAAACCAGTGGACAATAAGGTTCATATACAGAAAGAGCCAGGCTCATCTCTTACTTCTATCTCTGGACATTTCTACTCATCAAGGTGGTGTGACTGCAAGTGCAACTCTAGAATCTCATCAAAGGATCTTGGATCTACCATGACAAAAGACAGATGAAAAGATCACCCACATTACCATCCTGATGTGGACATGTTAAAGACCTCACTCAAAGTTGTAAAACTCAATGTAAGGTACAGTCTGCATTCCACTAAAGTAATCAAACAATCTGTTCTCCTGGGCTTAGAGGATGTGCCCACAGATTTAAGTATCTTCTGCTCCTCTATAGAAGACCTGGCATGACTTAATTATACTCCCCTTATTTCTTTCCAAATCTAACCATTTCCATCTCTCCTCTACTTACCGGTAGTTCTGAGGCAGTGTTTAGAAACAGGAGACAAAGCCTTTCTTTCAAAAACTAGTGTTAAGGCTTGAAATGCAAATACCCATAGAAGAGGTCAGATAGTGATAATGGTGCTGAGATATAAACAATGGTATTTGGTCCTACACTGTGGTTAGGTTTAAGCAGTGGTCTGTGAGATGCAGATCCTTACTCCTTCCCCTGATGTGTTCACAGATGCATACATTGAAGCACCTGTGTAACTGAGTGCTAAGGAGGCCTAAATGAAATGGAGAACAAGGTTATAAGTAACAAGATGAGGAGTAAATGAAACACTCCATATAGTAGAGGCCTCCTACTCTAATACCCAGAAGACCAAAAATCCCACCTTAACAAAGATATCTGTACCAGAATGTTTGTCGCAGCCCTATTCATAATTGCTAAGTCATGGAAAAAGCCCAAGTGCCCATCGATCCACGAATGGATTAATAAATTGTGGTATATGTACACCATGGAATATTATGCAGCCTTAAAGAAATATGGAAACTTTACCTCTTTCATGTTTACATGGATGGAGTTCGAACGTATCCTTCTTAGTAAAGTATCTCAAGAATGGAAGAAAAAGTACCTAATGTACTCAGCCTTACTATGAAACTAATTTAGGGATTTCACATGAAAGCTATAACCCAGTTACAACCTAAGAATAGGGGAAAGGGGGAAAGGGGGAAAAGGAGAAGAGGGAGGGGTGGTATTGGTGGAATCACACCTACCGGGCATCTTACAAGGGTAAGGGTGAAACTCAGCAAATGTGAAATGTAAATGTCATGCTACAGTAACTAGGAAAATGCCAGGAAGGCTATGTTGACTAGTGGGATGAAAATGTGTCAAATGGTCTATGAAGCTAGTGTATGATGCCCCATGATCATATTAATATATGCAGCTATGATTTAATAATAATAATAAAAAAAGAAAGACAAAAAAAAAGAAAGAAAAGAAAATATGACATTTGTAGAACATCTAGAATTGTATAAAAATGAAAAAAAATGCATGTGTTTAAATCATTATAATCATCAAAACTTTATCCCTTTATAAATAAATACTGACCAAATGTCTTTTCTTTGCTTATGATCTCTTTGGAAAGTTAGAAATTTCAGAGTAATGATACATGTGCCTTTTCTGGCCAAGAAAAACATAAAGGAGTACGCATTGTATATGTAAGTAAACAAGATTCTGAAATGGTACCAGGAGTGTCTCCTTTTAAGGACACCCACAAGTGGCTCTAGGAAGCAGTCAGAGCCTTTACCCTGCAATTGGTGGAAAGATGGTGCCTCCTGCTGTGTTTCTCTCCCTTCTCACTCTTACATGAGGCCCCCTCTTTTGTCTTTTCTTCCTTTAAAATCCTTCAGGTGTGGTTCAAATACAGACCTCTGCAAACTCCAAGTTCCCAGGCACACTAAGCATCTTCCCTTAGCATTCCAAAGCCCTCTGTTCGTTGCGAGGTCAGGGGAAGAGAAAGGTATGAGCTGGCAGGTGGCACCAATGGTCTCTGATCTGGGGGCATGCAGGTATCACTTGGGAGCCAACTCCCCACACCTGTGCTCCATACCCAGAGGTTGGGATGTCATGTGTCAAGTATGGTCTGCATGTTTTTTTTTTTTTTTTTTTTTCTTTTAGACAGAGCCTCAAGCTATTACCCTGGGTAGAATGTTGTGGCATGACAGCTCACAGCAACCTCAAACTCCTAGGCTTAAGTGATTCTCTTGCCTCAGCCTCACAAGTAGCTGGGACTATAGGCACCTGCCACAACGCCTGGCTATTTTTTGGTTGTAGTTGTCATTGTTGTTTGGCAGGCCTGGGCCAGATTTGAACCCACCAGCTCTGGTGTATGTGGCCGGTGCCTTAGCCGCTTGAGCTACAGGCATCAATGGCCTGTGTGTTTTTAATACTTGTAGACTATAGTCAACATCTGCTGCTTTAAAGTCACCATTTCCTCGGGCATCTCTAAAAATATTTTGTTCTTAGATAATCTGGGGGTGGCTGGTGGGCCATGTGTGGCAGAGTTTATAGCCACCCTCTGGGCAAGCCACCCATAGGTGGTTGAAAATATTTATACATGTCAGGAGTTTGACACCTTTTACTTTCAGCTTTGAGACTTTAGTCTAAACACTGAGAAAGGGAGTTGCATTTAAAATGCTGCTGTGTAAGGGTCTATTGACGTGAGCTGACTGGATGTGGAGTTGACAAATAGCATTAAGTTATGTAAGTCTCGTGGAAAAAACAAAGAGGTTGCTTAATTTTCCAGTCCATTTCCTTACTGTATTTCATCTCGTTTTTCTTCGAAAAGCACATCATGTCCCTGCTTTTAAATATCATACTCACCTTACCCACTATATAGTAGGATCAAAAAGTGTCAAAATTGACCATCTCAAAATAGCATAGTTTAATTCTTAATTTTCTTTTAGAATAACTACCCCCCCAAAATTGCATATTTGAAATAGTATTTCTTCCTTGCTTCCATCCTTCTTTTATGATGAAAATTGCACAAAAACTTACCAACGTACCAAACTAATTTCTTTTTATGAGACTCATGTTTTTCCTGAGGCAGTGGTCTGTTGTGATTTTGCAACTAAGATATTTAAAATAGTTCAACTCATGTAATATAACCATCATATCACATTCTAAGAAATTTACTATCACAGAAGTGATCAACTTTTCCGTGACAAAATCAAAAGAAAAGGAATTTTGAGGGTGAAGTAAGCTTGGTTATAAAACATGAGTGGATGACACATGAGGATTAATATTTCGTAAAAATTATGTAGCATTTTATTTAAAATAATTTGACTTTCTTTTTTGAAGCTGTGGAGTGACTATAATGAAAAGAGCAAACACATACCACGTTTCTCACCTCAAGAAATACAAGCATTACCTGAATGCTTTTGATGTAGTTATAATAAATTATGTCGAGGTTAAAATGTTGTACATCCATAGATTATGTTTTCAATAATTTTGTAGATTTTTCATAAGGAAATTCTTTATAAGCATAAGCTCTGAAGAAGCATTTAACTACGTTTAATCATTCTTCTGTAACTTCTCACTTATACTTTCCCTATAAGAGCTTCCTCAAAATAATGTATGGAAGCTGTTAGCAAGAGTATTGTCGGGGTATTTCAAATAGTAATTTCTCATCTTTTAGCAATCTCACTAAACCTTATGCAAAAGTCTACTAGTGACTGATCATGATAAGAATTCCAATAAATACCTCAAAACAGGCAATGAGTATGACCTCTATTTTATAGTCTGAAAATGATTTTATTTTTATAGAATGTACTGGGATTTGCTACTTATTCTACATAATTTAGGTTCGGAATTTAATGAAAAGCTCACGATTTTTCTAACACCTATTTAAGCTAAGATAAATAACAGAATGGCAATCAATAAAAAGAAACAGTTCCTGTGTCTGGGGCCTTTTTATGAAAGTAAATTGAATATTTCCATGGGAGAAGACAGCACATATGTTATTTTTCTTATAAATTAACTTTGCAAAATAATTTCGGTAAAACACTGCAAGGCTTATGATTAGGCAGTTTCACTTAACAAGGCTAAAGCCTTCAAAAATTATTCCCAGAGAGCATTTTGGTTCCAGAGACAGAAGTTGCTAATTGGATTTGTATTGTTGAGTCCTTCAGCTCCCCTACCCTTTGGGATGTGAGTTATTGAAGCCTCTGGAAGGGCAAACATGTGGGGATTATCAATCACGTTTTCCTAGTGCAGAGGAGGGGATGGCTTTTGTTGTGGATGAACCTTGTTGATGGGCTTCTGTAAGCAAGTTTCTTGGCATGGCAGACCCCTTGTTTTGGCCTTCTCATCCTGTTAGCAACCTCTCCTCCTCCTTTTGACTAAATACATAAATAAATAAATAAATTATAAAAGGCATTTCTTTTCTCTCATGAACTACCTGTCCTTCTTTTCTCTGCCTCCCCACTTTTCATCAGCACCTAAGGTAAAATTAATTTGGCCAATTTACTGCCAATTTATATATACCATGTGATACATGTTACACTAATCCTTGACTGTGAGTTTCATTTCAATTCCAGGTTTTATGTGGGAGCTATTTCTCAAGAAAGAAGTCTGTCTTCCTTCCTTCCTTCCTTCCTTCCTTCCTTCCTTCCTTCCTTCCTTCCTTCCTTCCTTCTTTTCCTCCCTCCCTCCCTCCCTCCCTCCTTTCTTTCTTTCTTCCTTCCTTCCTTCCTTCCTTCTATCCTTCTTTCCTTCTTTCTTCTTTCTTTCTTTTTTGTAAACCTCTTTCAAAAATTATCTGTTTATTTATTTATGTCTTATTGTTTCAGGTTAATTTGAGAGCACAAAGAATTAGGTGACAGTGTTTGCATTTGTTAGGTAGATTTCCTCTTATAATCGTGTCCCACCTCCAAGAGGTGTGCCACACACCCGTCCCTCTCTCTTCTCCCCTCCCTCCCTTTTTTCCCCTGCTCTGACCTTGAACTGATTTGAGTTTTTCTCTTATGTGAGTGTGCATTCAATCGTCTCCTGGTTTCATATTAGTATTGAATACACTGGCTTCTTGCCTCTGCATTCTTGTGATACTTTACTAAGAAAAATATATTCCATCTGCATCCAGGTTAATATGAAAGATGCCAAGTTTCCATCTTCCTTAATGGCTAAATAGTACTCCATGGTATGCAGATATCACAGTTTGTTAATCCATTCCTGGGTTGGAGGGCAATTAGGTTGTTTCCACATTTTGGTGATTGCAAATTGATCTGTGATAAACAATCTCATGTAAATGAGATGCCTAGTATTGTGTTTGTGGGATCAAATGGGAGGTCTAATTTGAGTTCCTTGAAGTTTCTCCATCCTTCCTTCCAAAGAAGTTGTAGCAGTTTGCAGTCCTGCGAACAGTGTTCCCTTCTCTCCACATCCATGCCCGTGTCTGCGGCTTTGAAACTTCGTGATGTGAGCTATTCTTACTGGGGTTAGGTCATATCTCAGGGTGGTTTTGATTTGTATTTCTCTGATGATCTTTTTGTTGATGAATTTGAGTTCTCTATAGATTCTAGGTATCAAACTTTTGTCAGACTCATACCATGCAAACAGCTTTTCCCATTCCGAAGGTTGTTTTTTGCTTTACTTGTGTGGTCTCAGCTGTGCAGAAGCTTTTTAGCTTAATGAAGTCCCGTTTGTTTATTGTTGCTGCTGTTGTGATTGCCACTGAAGTCTTTGTCATAAAACTTTTTCCCAGACCAACATCATCAAGAGTTTTTCCCTAAGATTTTTATCTTTTAATGCCAAGAAAGGACATTTTCTTTCTCCTAAAGTAGCTGAGAGAAAACACCCGAACCTGGAGCTGCTGACAGGTGTGTTGTCACTGGTTAAGAAATGAGGCAGCACAGATAGAAATGGAGCCCGGGATAGAAAGCAGGAGTCCTGAGGCCATTCTTGGAAACTCTGGATTGGATATGGTTGAAGTCAGATTGTTCTGAACTTTCTGGTTATGTGAGTCAATAATTAAGTCCATTTCCCCCTTTTAGATAATTCGAATTGATTTTCTATTTCTTGTATCCGGAAGTGTTCTGAATAATACATGTAAGCTGCTCTGTCTGCAGAACATACACATTATACACAGGGAACCCATTTAGATAAGTGGTAGCCTGGGTGTTAAATGAGGAACAACTGCAAAGTATGCTTCTTTAGACAGTGAAAGAGCTGAGAAGCAAGGTGTCTCTTAACCGGACCAATTTAGTTCTGTGTCAAATGACAGCTACATGCATTTTCCTTCTGTTAAGGAGATTGCCTGTTGACCTCCATGACATTTGGAATTCCATACCAGCTAAGTGTCTCTGGAAATAGAGGGGTCAAAGATAAGTATATTCATTGCATTGATTTTAAGGTCCCAATCTCTAATGACTTCATCATCAGTGAATGACAAAATGTAAAAATATCAGGACCAAGCTATACTTTTTTCCCTTTATAGCTAAATTGTCCTTTATTCTGAGTTTTTCGGTTGATAATTTTTGTTTTTACACGTCTCCAAAGGCAGTAATTTTTAACCCGTGTGCCACCGCACACTAGTGGACCCCGAGAGGATCTTAGGTGCCCTGTGAAAATATTTAAAGATTATTAATTATTTTCAAAAGATGTTTATGCATAGTAAGCATATGTTTTTATTTCTTTTTTCATCAACATGGCTTAAGTGTGCCACAAAAGTTTAACTGTAGGTTCGAGGGTGCCATGGGATAAAAAAGGTTGGAAAAAACTTGCTCTAAGGAGATGAACATACAATTATAGAAAATGTTTGTAATGTTTACTTATATGTGACAGATGTCCTTATTGATTAAAATAAATACTGACAACCGACAACCGTATTACTGACACAAAATTGTTATTAGTATCTTTGTTTTCATTATTAGAATGCATATAATGAAAAGTTTGAGAAAAACATAGTTATGGGAAGTAGCACTTAATTGTACCTCATTATTTACTTTGTGAGTCTAATTGTAATAGGAGAGAACTGTCTATTTCTCACTATTAAGAAATTGTGACCTAAATATAAAATTTACAAAATTCTCTTTTTCTGTTTTTTTGAAGGCAGTTCTAATTTACCTGTGTGCTTTGCACCACTGGCTACTCCAAGGGTTTTGCGATAGACCCCAGCAAGTTGCCTGTCTTATGGGGCATTAAACAAATAAGTGAAAATTTTTAAAAAGCATGATACAGTCCCAAAGGTATGAATGGAAGCTTCAATGTTGTGAATAATTGCTACTAGAGATACTACCGACTCCAGGTTCAATAAACAGATGCAGGAATGAAAGACTTTGGAGTGATGGTGCAAAAGCTTCTTTGGAAACTTGGGCTGTGATGATGTTCAGACAGTTGCCATTTAAATTATTAAATAGTGGAAGGGAAGTGTTTTTTAATTGTTCTTATTTGGTCTTCTGATTATTAAAGGAGAACATAAAAATAACAGGTGCAAGCAAAGAAGGAAAAATAATACTGAAATACTGAGTTCCAGAAAACTGTTATATCATACAAATCCTGGAAAACCCCAAATGAATAACCCTTTTTGACACCTCATGTATAATATATACTGGTCTTAACTTGGGGAAAATCTCATAAGCAATCACATTAAGGAGGCAAAGAACTAGCCAACACCAAAACGTGATTGAAAAAGCAATGCAGAAGAAAAGTAGCCTTTCTGGAGGACTGGCCAATCACAGAGGAAGAAGATAGAATCTCACTGTACTGATACTTAGCCCCTTGCCTGTATTCGTGGCTTTGCTGTGATTTTGCCAGTCCTCCTACGATACCCATAAGGTGCTTCTCTGCTTCTTGATTTTGGGCTTACTGATGTGACTTCCTTTGGCCAAGAGGTACTAAGAGACAGGGCACAAATGGAGACTTAAATGTAGGTGTTCAGTTGGGCTTTTATTTGTAGGCATCTGAAAATGCCTTTAAGAGAACTTCCACCAGATAATGAAGATATTTATTGTCAACTTCAGCCTCACAATGAAGACAAATAGATGAGAACTTAGCCAAACCCAAGGAAGGCAGCAAAGAACGGCAGGATTCACAGATTAAACCACAGCTTCTCAGAACAATCCAGCGCCAGTCTACAGAGCCATGAATGTGAGAATCATTACTTCTAGTGATTTTCAAATAAATTTCGGTGTACTTGTTACTCAGCACCATCATAACAATACCGGTTACAACTGCTATCACAGAACTTCCGAAGTATACCTTTTCAATTCTGTCTCTCTCCAAATTCCCAATTGCTCTGGCAGCTGCACTAATCTGCCTTCTCTTTTATACAGCTAATTCTTTGTTACATAAATATCTGAAAACCCTTTTAGATTTGCAAATTAGATTGATTTGCAGTATTTGGTTGATTTCTTCGACCCACATACTCCAAGGGCAACCATTAGAACAACACAATAAAATAGTTCACTTTCTCAACAAGTTGAGGTCAGGGACAGTCTTCACTTAACTCATCAGTTCCAATGTACTGGACATTTTTCCAAGCTTAATACAAGACTCATGTGAACCTCAGTATGCTCTTCTTATCATAACCATTTTATAGTGAACAATATAGGTTTAGTGAGGAAGTAATACATGGCAACCTTCTGGGTATTCAAGGAATTTGGGTAGAATAGGTTGGGGCAGTTAAATCCTTTACTTTCTGGAAGGGAGGGACAGTGGAATCTGCTACAGACATGTGAAAATGAAATCCCTAGCCAGGTAGAACAACAGATGTTTTACCCTATATCCTGTTTCTAACAATATCCTGCCCTAGAGGGCTTGGGTGGTTCTAGGATTTTGGTAAGGAGCTCTTAAGTGGGTATTCTCTGATTAGCACCTGCCATAGAGCTGGGGCAGGAACTCCCAGATACAGAGTAATCATATTTTACTTTCAACTTCAAATTGGTTGCCGCAATCATATGCTTGTCTGAAACTATTTCCATCAGGCTTACATTGCATGATACAGATTATCCCTGTGCCCACCTGCAGTCCCCTCCCTTTGCCAACATAGGAGCAAATTATGTTTTATGTGCTTGCTTTGCAGTTTCACAGATAGTCCCCACTTAAATCCCACCCTGTGCTTTTAAGATTAGTGAGAAAATTCTTCCCCCTTTCTCTTTCCCTTTCCTAACTGGGTCAGTGGCTTTGTGCTGTCACCCACTCACCCCCTATACACAACAAGAGGTCTTTGGAAAAAAGGCTTTCAGTTTAACTCTTTCCTACAGAAGCCTATTTTTTTTTTTAACTCCCCTTCCCTGTTTCTGTCTTCTAACTGGCAGCTACACTGCAGGTGTGTAGCAGGCAGGTGATCCAGGGCACGTTGGGAAGCATGTGAGTCTATATGGTCAACCTTCCCCGTCAATAGTAGTATTAGAGTAGCTTGAATTTCTGTGAAGACTGAAGCTATCTTTTGTAATAGCAAGTTTATTACAGTCACTGCTGATTTTCACAAGAGCGAGGCTCTATCCAGCCCAAACTATCATTTCTTATTCCACAGTTACAAGTGATGGCGGAAGACAGCTGGAGAGGGTGGGGCGTGGGAGGAAAGGTGGTTGCAGCTCAGTGTGGAAGGACAATTCTGGACTTCACTATAGACTCACAAATAGTGTCAGGCCCCAAAGTTCTGACAAAGTTGCCTAAACTCTGACGTTTAAAAGATAGCAACCACAATAAAAAATTAATATCTCCTTCTGGGAGTTAAAAAAATGCAAAAACCACCTGAAAGTTATACTCAATAAATCATGCAAAACAACAGTGTCAGAAAGCGACTTATCCTGTGAATATTATTCAGCACTTCTTAACACCTCATCCTTCCCTTAAGAGTAAGGTGGTAAGAAGAATTTCAGAATTGTCTTCATCTTTCCTTTCAGTTCTTATTCATTACACTGTAGTTAATAAGGTGTTGCTATATTTTAAAGGATGTGTCCAAATTGCAGAGTGTGGGACATAGAGAATTGCAAATTTAATCTTTACCAAATATGTAAAAACAAAGTCTGTCCAGGAACAAATATGTCAAGAATCCTAAAAGGAATGACTGAAGTCATGAAAAACTCTGGCCTATCTTGGTTTTTCTTGCCCTATGTCATTGTATTCACATTTGGTAAATAATCTATGCAATTCACTTCAAGAAATTAATTCATTTTTGAGCACTAATTATTCTCTCTAAAGCTGTCTGAAACAACAGTCTTCAATAATAATGTAGATATTAATTAAGAAGTAGAAAGTAAAGTAACTTTATAAATGTAAATATGTACATAGAGCAACATATTGTACATTTATTTTAACCTATTGTTTCCATCTCTTGTCCTACTTTCTCCATTAATTTCTTCCTTCTTTTCTTACAAATGTAAGTATTGAGCATCTGCTGCTTACCACACACTACTTCATAGACACCAGGAATTTAGAAATGAAGAGGAGGAAGTTCCTGCTCTCATATGTCTTAGTTCTATTAGGGAAAAAAAGGCAAAGTACAAATAAATGCACATGTGTACAAATAAATGCACATAGCATCAGGTGGGTGTGAGTGTTCTAAGGCAAAATAAAGCAGTGAAAGAGGAACGACAAAGAGGCGGTCTCTCTGAGGAGATGGCATTTGACCTAAAAATGGAACGAATAGCCAATATGGATATCTGTGGAAGAACTTTCTAGCCAAGGAAAACAGAAAATGCAGAGGTTGCAATGGGTAACACTTGACTGGAGTTGGAAGAAATCTGAGGGAGTGCCTAGGACAAGGGATCAGAGACAGCCGGAGCCTGGTAATTGTAGTTTGTTGAAAATTTTCCAAAACATGGGGTTAGAAAAATATAGGGCAGACTTAGTTTGATATTTTCCAATCTATTGGTGAAGAAAAGGCAAACTACAAAGCAGAAAACAGTCTATTTCATTTGCTGCTATATTTCTGGTGCCTAGGAAACTAAGCATGCCTCAAGAGTCCCTAATAAAATTAGGGTATCCATAAAATTGATATAAAATTATTTTTCCATCTCTTTTTATTTTTTTTTTAATTTAGTTGTTATTTTATTGTCATTTGTGTTTTTAGTTTGAGGTTTTTTTTTCTTTTTCTTTCTTTTTTTTTTTTCACCTTCAGTAGAGTGCTGTTATGTCACAGCTCACAGCAACCTCAAACTCTTGGGTTCAAGCAATTCTCTTGCCTCAGCCTCCCAAGTAGCTGGGACTACAGCCACCTGCCACAACACTCAGCTCTTTCTTTTGTTGTAGTTGTCATTGTTGTTTAGCAGGTGTCTGGTGGTTCGAACCCACCAGCCCCGGTGTATATGGCCACAGCCCTAACCTCTGAGCTATGGGCACCCAGCCTCCCCATCTGTTTCTAAGGGACAGGTAATGGATGAAATCCAAGCTGTACATTATTATAGGTATGCAAATACTTTTAGAGATGAGCCAAACAATACACTTCCATTTTCTGCACATTTCCTTGGTTTCCCTCAATTTTATACAATTATGAACTTTATATTTATTCAGTGGGAGTCTCTTATGTACTTATTGTTAATGTATTCCCAATTTACCCCCCAGTGGAGTAAATCACATTTTAATGTGTGAACTATTTTGTCAAAATTTTCTCAATTTTACAGGATTGAAGTCTTCCTTTGTCTTTTCTGACCTACTGCAGTCTGGTTTGAATACTCTAGAATTTCAACACCCAGTGCAGTTGTTTTCTAATCATCCCATTTTTATTCTTTACATTTATTTTCTGTGTTCATTCCCCCTTTTTCCTAGAACCCAATCTTCTGCCTTCATTTGCTTCTTCTAACCTCCTAATGGCTTCCTGCACGGTGGGTAAAATTTTTGAGATTCCATGTCATGCAAGAGAAAAGAGGCCAAACGCTAGTAGAGACACACTTTTACACTAAGTCAAATCTACAATGAGGTCTATTAATAGAATTCAGGACAGAAAATCAGTGAAGGCAGCTGTAGATACAGGCGTCTAACAGATCAGGCGATTAACGTTTGACTATAGGAAGGCTTCTCGGTGGATCCCTGATGTTTTGAAAATTTGCAATCTTGAGTCTTGGTGTGGACCTAATTTTATCCAATATACACAACTCTTAGTGAGGTATTTTAATTTGGAGTTCTATGTCTTTGCTTCTATGTCCTTGAAATGAGCTGGAATTATACTGTTGATGGCTTGCCTTGCTCCCATTTTCTCTTCCCTTTCTGGAACTCCTGTTACTCAGATACTTTTCTTGGAGTTTTCTCATCTTTTGTTTCCTATTTTCTGTCTGTCTACTTTATTGTCTTAAGGATTTCATCAACTATATCTTTTGACTTTTATGGTTCATTTTTGTTTTTGCTTTATTTTTTCTGATCTCACTACCCAGAACGGCTCTTCTGTTCTGTGACTATCATATGTAATCTAATTTGTTGAGCTTCTGGGATCTGAGTAGGGTTAACTGGAGTAGACCAACATCTAAGAAGTAACTTTTCTCTTAAGTCTTCTGTCATCAATGTGCCCCTGCCCTCAGCTGTGGCTAGTGTCCAAGATTCTCTTTTCTACTTTCAAAAGAATAAATCTTCATTCTTTTCCCAAGGCCTGGTCATAGGCACTCATGGGTAGGAGCAGAAGGGAAGCTGGAGACAGTCCCTTAGCTGAGTAGAATGAGGAAAGAGAAGTTGGTTTCTGCATGCTTCTTTTGACATTTTTCAAACTTTCTGCTTGCAACCTATCCTTTATCTCTATTTCCAAAGATGGCTGGGTATTGCCTATCTTGTTTTTTGTAGGGTTTCTGCAACACGAATTGCATAAACTCTTGACTGTCCCACTATGACTGCAGAGAGCCCAACATTCAGGGGTGCAGTCTGTCTGTTTTCATACATTTTTCTGCTTTCTAGCTCCTAAAATGCTTTTGTTCATGTCTCTTTCAAATATCATATTTATATTTATTTACTTAAGTTATTTCATTTTTATCATAATTTTAATGAGATCTGAAAGAGACAGTAGACGCTAATGGTTGTTTTCATTTTCTTAACTCTAACTGGCAGCCTCTACCATTTTTTATTTTAAAGTATTATTATTAGCATTGCACCTCATTTGTAAAATTTATGACATAATATTTTGAATGCACAGTTTCTTTTTCCTGGATCTAACTCTTATTCTTATCACGAAATTATCCTATTGTTGCAACTTCTATAGATCAGCATTTAAGTTTATCTGTACCCACGAAGTATATCTATTGTTACATTGATTGTATAGGCTCATAATCTCTAACACAGTAGCTACTACCTACATTGACAAATTAAAAGTAAAATTAAACTAATTAGAGTAAAACAAAATTAAAATTCAGCTTTTTATTTATATCCCGTGGAACCTACAGAGCTGACCACCTCCCTACATTGACCACCTCCTTCAGATGATCTGTTTTACATGGTCTGGGCCTGCACATGTACTCAATGGAAGTGCCTTACATTGAATACCTCTGTATGTTGACAAACTGTTACAACCTCCTGACCAGTCGGCTTACAGAGGTTCTACTGTATTTATTTATTTATGGCCATAAGAAAATTTGGAACAGATCTGTTTGTTATTTACACTAGCTTCCTTTAAAGTGACAAATAGATTCTCATGACTTGTGGCTTAGAGCATTGGTCAGCAGAAATGAACATTTCTGTCAGTGCAATAAAGTTTTTTTAGTGAGCAATCTTTTAGAATTAAGTGAGAAATACCTATATATTTTCAATTCTCTTTAACTTTTTCTGATTCAATGTAGAATAGACCCTCCCAGAATTAAATGTGCATGTGAATCCCTTAGGAATCTTGTTAAACTAGGGCCCAGGGCAGTGGCTCATGCCTGTAATCCTAGCACTCTGGGAGGCTGAGGAGGGTGGATTGCCTGAGCTCACAGGTTTGACACCAGCGATAACAGACTGAACCAGAGTGAGACTTTGTCTCTAAAAATAACTGGGCATTGTGGAGGATGCCTGTAGCATCAGCTACTTGGGGAGCTGAGGCAAGAGGATCACTTGAGCCCAAGAGATTGAGTCTCAGTGAGCTGTGACTCCATGGCACTCTACCAAGGGCAACAATGTGAGACTCTGTCTCAAAAAGAAAAAAAGTGAACCTTGTTAAACCATAGGTTATGCATTAATAAATCTAATAAATTTCAGATGGAGCATGATATTCCGTATTTCTAAACTCCTTACATGGTGCTTTATCTGTTGATCTTGGAATTGTACTTAGATTAGCAAAGGTCTGAGAGAGAGTGGGAGAGAGAGAAAGGGTGCCTTAATTTGGTTTAGTAAGCAAGCTTCTGCCTTTGCACATTACTTGTAAATCTTTCTTCATAACCAAGAGGTAGCAGACCTCTAGGGCAGAGCCTATAGAAGGCAGTAGGATAGATGTAGAATTTATTGATATTTCTTTGTTTTACACACAATTTTGGCAGATCCCATCTAGTCATACCTTCATCTTCACTGGCTTACTCAACATGTATTTTTTGAGTACTCACTACATGGCAAATATTATTGTGCACTCTGAGCATACAGTCACGGTGACAGCAGAGCAAACAATGTGCAGTAGAACAAATTGTTAATTTGTTGATTATTGAATGATTGAAGTTTGGAAACCCTCACATGGATATTAACCACTGATTCACTTCACAGTCTTATTGTTATTTGCCGAGATTGGATTAGGTGCAAGCACACCAGACCAAGGGACCTCAGAGTGCTGGGAAATCATATGCAGAGGTGGGTGGAAATAAGACAGGAGACTTGACAAAGTCAGTATCCAGAGAGACAGGGAGGTCTTTTTTTCTTTTTTGCCAAAATTTGATTTTAAAAAAGCAGGAACTTTTTTATGGAGGTATGAAATAAGAAAGCATTGAGGCAGTAGTTTCAGAGATATAAATCAAAGAGAATTGAAATATCACTTTTAAAATCACTTGGGAATGTATATGATAGAATTAGAACAGTTCTAGGAAGTTTTTGATAAATAAAGCATATTTGAACATTATGCATCTGAAACTATCTGGATTTCAATGGCTGGAGATTTATAGAGGCTCTGATCATGTGCAACGTGGATCTATATCAGTTAGAAATAAGCCTATTGAGTATAAGGATAAATGTGCACTTTACTTATTTCCATCCACTTTCAGAATTGGAATCTCTAATAAGTACTATTACTTAGTTCTAAGCATTTTAGATCAGGCGATATTTATCTTTCAATATCAGACTTTATATATTGACTTAAAAAAACAACAAAATTTTTCTTGAAAATGAACAAACCTCCCTTTCACAAGGAAAATTTTTAAAATGTATAATATGTCGCACTTCAGTAAGGGTTAGGAGAAAACCCTGAAGAAGCATGAACGATCTCTTCTCCACCTAAGTCTGGAATAAGCTCTTAAATCAATGCATATCATCCCACAATAGCTACTCTAAGTGTTCTGTGCCCGAGACACTGTGTGGAAGAGACAGCGGTGAGAAACGAGAACCTGGCATTGGGTTTGCCATGCCATGTGCTACGTGGGCTATGATGCTCACTTATTTTCCTCAAGGATTTATCTTTATTTAGGCACCACCTTAAACATGGTTATATGATTCTCCAGCCTTTTGCCTGTCTAAACTGAGTGTTCAGGAGGAGAGCAGCTTTATTCACTGTACTGACGCTGCAACATCTTCAGCAATTTTTGATTTGTATTGTAATCGTGGTGAGCATTGGCCAGGGTGAGGGTGGGAGTAATTTTAAACAATTTTTGTAAATATTTATTTTCTGTTCAAAGGCCAAATTGGAAAAACATCACCCAAAGTTAAAAAACATAAATACTATTACTTTTAAAGTGAACATTTGGTGATAGCTCCCAGGCCACTATCAGCTTTTAGTGCAATTCTATTGTAATAAATAGTGACTGTAATAACATTTCTGTAGATACAGATAAAAGGATAAAAAATAGGGTGATATTAAACCTCCTTATGTTAATTATTTAGAATATTAGACAAAATACTTGTCATATATACATTGTATTATTATTTGCTAAAAACTGGTTAATTACTATCAGAAATCACATCTAACATATCAAGATTACTTGAATAGCCCCTTAATAGTGTTTTTTTTTATCTTCATTTTCTTCCTTTCTTTATTACCTCCTTCCTTTATTGAATTTCATTGGTATATACACGGATTCATCAATATATATTTCAGAGAATTGACATCAAATAGAATGGCGATTATAGACAGCGTATATTGGAGACCTAAATTATGAAATTGCATTGCAAATTAACTTTTGTTAAGTATTTAAAAATAATTTCTAAGTACCCATAACTATTCTTCTCTCTATATATGTAATCCACATAGTTATATAAATGAAATATTAAGTACTAATTTGAGTATTATAACATTTCACACAAATTTCCTCATCTTGGTTTTCATTTAATGGAAATTATGCTAGTGGTTATAGTAACAACAAAAATGGATAATATCATAAGTAGTAAGACTATATAAAAAAACACATACTACTTTGTATGGTTTCTATTTCATAGCCAATATTCAAAAGTATTAAAATATAACACCATTACATAATAATTATTATTGTTATTAAGGGTGTTCTTTTTAACTAATTTTTAAAATTATTTTTCATTTATTATAGATTAATCTTATATACATTTATTTAAAAATATGTCTTCCTAGATTTTTGGAATGTCATGCCACAGATGTCTCTGAAAACTGTTTGTTTTTTCATTAGAAGAATTTAAATATAGGAGATGTTTTAAATTTGGAATATGTTTTAGTTTTGAGACTGCTCCCTGTGTCCTAAAGCCTATAGATCCTTGATGGTTCCAAATACAATGAACTTGAAAGCTTGAAGCTTCAACCCAGTCACTAGCAAGCTCTTTAATTAGGTTCTTGATTTATCTTGTGTATGACATGCTCTTATTAAATTCTATCGCCTATCGAGTATGAGGAAGGATGGAACATAAGAAAGACTTCCCTTGCCTTCAGGAGACCAACAACCCAGAAATGAAGCTGAGTACCTGCAGATACAGGATGCAAGGCAGCCCACAATAGTCACTTTAATATAAGATCAACGTGGCATGGAAGGACGGAAAAGAAAATTTATTTCAGATAAATTCATGGTGGTTATGGTAGTTAAATTTAAGGTTTATAGCAAGTACAGAAAGGGTGGGAGAAAAGGAACCCCAGGTAGGAGAAGAGCAACAAGTAAATCACAGAGGTAGAGAGACCATAATGGAGAACTGAGAAGGGAAGATTTCCTGAAAGACAAGACAAAATCATGGGGGAGAGACAGAAAAGGGGGATTCAGACCATAGAGATCGGCCTTTCCCTTTTAAATTCCTTTGCATCTCTTAGATCAAATCATTTTCAAGTTCCAATGATGAAACTCAAGTTGTGTGTCCACCAGTATCCCTCCCCATTCCTCCTGATTGCCTCCCTCAGCTTGAGTATCTGCCTCTATGTAAAACTGTAAAATTGCCATTGTCTCTTCTCAGGTTGTTTCTTTAAGAATTTTTAATTTATGTTTTAAGTCTCCAAGCATAGATTCATCTATAATTTATTCCTAAAGTCAGCCAACACTCTGATTTATTCTGATGGTTTAAGTAGTTGTTGAATATTCAAAAAAGTACTTTTGCTGCATAAGGTCATACCTGTCATTAAGAAGGAATGTGTCAATTTCATGATGACTTTAATAAAAACATCAGCACTATTAAGTGGCATATAACCTATTCAACTGTCTTTACATTTTAATCACATTGTTTTCTGTCATTTAATTAAGGTATACGTGCATTTACAGTTTTAATCTGCTAAAAATATTTGGTTGGTGTCCAAAAACATGAAGGAGCATTCTCATACAATGCAAAAGATGAAATTTTGGTTTCATTTCATTTTTTAGCCTTTGTTTTTAAAATAGCTCTGATAAATAAGTTGTTTTATAATCCTCAGTTTTTATGTTATTAATTGTAGCAGAACTATGTCTGAAAAGGTGTATTATAAATATGTGTTTCTATAATATGTAATATATTCATGTTCCTAGGATTCTTTCAGAATTGGCTTAAATATAGACAAAATTTGCCATGGTAATCTATAATCCTCTCTGTCCATTAATTTTTGTGTAATTCAGAATCTCTGAGGCACATGAAACAGGCTGATGATATTGTCTCCAAAATCTTTATGCTACTGTCTATACATTTTCATTCAACCACAGGTTTTTCTCTCTTCAGCAATATCTTTTTTTTCATAAAATGTCAAGGTTTTACTTGGAAGATTTTTTGTAAGCAAAATATTTAAAAATGTCATCATCTCTGAGAATAGAGAGGCTTCTAAATGTCCACATTTTTATGCAATCTATTAGTTTTGACTAAAACATTTCCATTCTTGGAATAGTGCCGAAAATTTTTCTCAACCACATTTTTTTTGGGAAAAAAAAAAACCTTAAAGTTGATCACAAAGTCATTGCATATGAAAATGCCTGGCTGTGGTTCTAGTACAGAAACTACTTTTTTTTTTCTTGTCTCCTTTTTGAGCAACTTTTCTGTTGATTACATTTGAGGGCAAACTCCACTAAAATGACAAATTCTATGTTGATCTTTTTAAACTGATTTTTTTTTTTTTCTGATTTAGTCTTGAGTAATACTTAATTTTGGAGGAAGTGTCTTGTGTTTACAATTATTATAGTATAAGTAAAGAGTAGAAACAAGTTCTACTTTGGATTTTTCTGTATCAACATACAGAATTGAGACTTTTTATAGATGCTCATAGAAAAATATTAAAAAATAACTAAATAGACATCAAAAGTGGTAAACTACCACTGCTTTTCCACTTCATCAATCTACACAGTCATTTTTCTATACAGGGAGTGAAGTGACACTCATGTGAACTTGAGTGTCAACAAGTTTAACCATCTGCCAAGTATCCCCGGCTTGAAAAACAGTTACCTTTGTTTCAGTTGTTTTTAGTCATTTGTCAATTCCAAATAGTTGATTTTTTTCTATCATAATGATAGTTAAACTATATTTACATCAGTTGGGTTGTGGATTTCTTTGAATTAGCCATTGAACAGTTCGCTTGATTTCTTTATAAAGCTCAGGCTTAAAGATTGTTATGGGAGAATGAAGATAAGATAAAATGGTAAAGATCCCAAAATCTGGTAAGAATTTTTACAACCTGTGCTGCTCTTTATTCATGCTGTGGCTTGTGAAATAGTCTACATCTACTGAAAAGTCTACATCTGCAAAAATCTCTGAGATTTTTGAGTAGGGAAAATTATCTTCTAATACTTTTGAATTGTCCAAGCTATGAAGAAAATAATTTATGTTTGGAAAAGAGCTGTTTATAAGAGAATTTGAAGTACCATAGACCTTTAAGGTTCTATGTGTACGTATCATTTTTCTCACCCTGCATCAACTATTTTCAAATATTTTTTTAGGGGGAATTAATTACGTTGGATTGGACTAACAATGATTCCAGCAGGAAGAACAGGTATTTTGGGTCTTTATGTCCAGAGTTCAGCTTTCAGACCTTATGTTGGGAGATGTAAATGCCAATGAACCTTCCCTTGGAGCATCAATCCAATTTAAGATTATAAAAGGACACGGCTAAACATCTGCTAATTCACAAGGGAAGGAAGTTGTTCAGCCTAGAACTCAGGTTGCAGCCAAGAGCCATCCATTGCTGAAAAGAAGTGGTGTTTGAGGATCCTGCCCAGGGCTGGAGCATCTCCCTGCTGTGCTCCCAGGCACAGGACTTCTCCCATCTGTGCCATGGTGTGTGATTGTCTGCAGGGAGCCTCGTCACTGCACCTTCAGCCGGGAAGGCTCATCCCCGGCCACTTGGGTAGGACTGAAGTTTCTGTGGGTTGGTAGAGTTTATTCACATTTCCTCGCTGGGTGGAGAACAAACGTTTCTTTGGGCTTTGACACACTTCTTGTGACAAGAGGTGGTGAAATGTCAACAGCTGAGCCGAGTCCTGAGGAAAAGCTAAAGTAGCAGTGTGGCTAACAGTGATACAGTTTCCTGAATTTGTATGTGTAGAACTCTGGAAAAATTCCCTCCTATACTAATAAATAGATGGAAACCTCCTTCTGGAGCTGTAGTTTTTTTTTTTTTGTTTGTTTGTTTGTTTTTTTTCCCCTTTGGAATATGCTTAGTTAAGAAGCCTCCCTGCATTAATAAGATATATGATTAATAAATTGTGGTATATGTACACCATGGAATACTATGCAGCCTTAAAGAAAGATGGAGACTTTACCTCTTTCATGTTTACATGGATGGAGCTGGAACATATTCTTCTTAGCAAAGTATCTTGAGAATGGAAGAAAAAGTATCCAATATACTAAGCCCTACTATGAAACCAATTTATAGCTTTCATATGAAAGCTATAACCCAATTATAGCCCAAGAATATGGGGAAAGGAGAGAGGGAGGGGAGGGAAGGGGAGAGGATGGGTGGACTGAGGGTAAATGGTGGGACCACATCTACCATGCATTTTACAAGGGTACATGTGAAATTTACTAAATGTAGAATATAAATGTCTTAACATAATAACGAAGAAAATGCTGTGCAGGCTATGTTAACCAGTTTGATGGAAATATTTCAAATTGTATATAAAACTAGTACATTTACCCCCATGATTCCATTAATGTACACAGGCATGATTCAATTTTAAAAAAAGAACTCTGGAATAAATAGCAACAGAGAATATGTATGAAACAAGAATATAAAGAGGAGGGGCACAGTGGCTCATGCCTGTAACCCCAACACTTTGGCAGTCTGAGGCAAGAGGATCGCTGAAGGCCAGGAGTTCAAGACCAGCCTGGGTACCATAGCAAAACCCCATCTCTACAAAAAAAAATTTTTAATTAGCCAGGCGTGGCGGCACTACCAAGAAGGATGAATGACAGAGCAAGGAATGTCTCTTTAAAAAAAAGAAGAAGAAGAAGAGAGAAAGACATGAATGATATGTTGCAGAAAAATATGCCTGGGACTTCAGGGAGCTGCTAAGTTCTGCGACTCAAGCAAGGCAGGACCGCATCTGGGGGATTTTTATTTTAAATCCATGCAGTTTTCAGGCAGAGCTCTAGAGGGCAGCAAAGATATAGTTTCCTTGATGAAGAAAAATGTATTTACAAATGGGAGGTGTCAGTACTTTTTTGCTCACTGTGCCGAATTTTTTGACTTATGGGTTAAAAATGGAGTGTAGATTATTACAGTAACACAGAATTTTAGGGCTTAGAAGGCCTGTACTGTTGTCAGATTTGTTCAATCCTCTCATTTTATATAAGAAGAAAAGTCCCTAAAGGGTTAAGTGATTTTCCTAAGGTCGCCCAGTTGGAGAGTGGCAGTAAGGACCGTACTCCACCCACCCGCCGCGCACACACACCGACATATGTAGTCCAGGGGCTTAGATGTTTTTTCCATCCTGAAATCATTCGGCCATTATGAAGGCTTGACTTCAAACCCATATTCATATCCCCTGAAAAGGGGTTGATTGGCATTGCTAACCCTGAAGCTGGTGGCTTTTAAGCGCTGTGATTAAACTTGCACTGAGAGATTTCTCTAAAGAGCCCGATCGATTTGAATTTCCTCAGCCCGCTTACAGGCTTTGGACTCTAGGTGGCGACATTGGACCTTCGTTTTGCTTTCTAGGCCTGTGGGCAATCTGGACAAACTATTCGGAAGAAACCCTGATTATTGCTATTCTTGTTGACCCCAGGTGGACTAACAGCATTTTCTCTTAGCTAAGCTAATGACCGGGCCCTGGACGATCATTTCTCAGATGCTATAATTATTTTCACTATAATGCTCTGACAATGACTGTTATTTAACAGGTCTTCTCTGCTATCTTTGGCAGGGTCATATCTAGAGAAAAGAACATTTTTATTGATTTTTAAACTTCGCAACCCTCAGGCGGCTGCTGGCCCTCCTCCGCGCTGGGCCACCTCTGCCTCTTCTCCCTGTCCCCAGCCCGTCACACCGTATGACTCTGCCTCCCCCAACCCCCACCCACTGTATTAATCCAGTGGAATCGGCTTTAAATGGGCGTAAAGGACCACCCTCAGAGCAAAAAGGATTCAGAGGGTGGTCTGGTAAATTGGGAAGGCCGAGGGTGGCACTTCGTGCATTGGGTTTCTGACTCCAAAACATCACCAGAGCAGGATTTCTCAAGAAACGGCCCAAGAACTACATGAAGGCTTGTGAGAAGCAGAACTTGTGGGCACCCTCCCGACCCACCGGGTCATGGTCTCGTGGATGGGCCCTGGAGTCCATCTGTTCTGCTCTTAAATAAACAGGCTGCTCTGTGAACCACAGCTGCAAAGACACTGCAGGTCTTTGAAGGCCAGCTGGTGCCGCCACCTCTCTCACAGCCCCTGATTCACTGGCCTGCAGCCGATTTTCACTGCTGAACTTGGAGCCTTACCTTTCAGGTGTGAAGACCAGCACCGTACCTCCCAGCACCTCTCTGCTCCTCTTCCCCCAGTACAGCAACTTGACCCCCGGAGCGCCTGAAGACGCATGGCTGGAAAGGCACACGGAATGGAAAGAACATGAACTTTAGAGTGGTTTCCGGTATTTTTTTCCTCCCTTCTTCCCCCCACTCTAAATTTTTTAAAATGTGATTTTAAATTTCATAATATACAAATATATTTTTATTACAGAAATTCAAATTCTATAGAGGAGATTAAAGTCTCCCTTAACCTTCCTCATCCAATATTCCTCCCAAATAGGATTGTATTGTACATTGTTTTGAAACACTTGTTGGAGGGGCAATGTCAGGTTTAAGGGGTCTCTCTGGTAGGCACACTTAGTCCACTTCATTCTTCCCAGCAGCTGCAGAACAGCATTTTCTCTAGGACTACAAATTCTCAAAAAAAAATTCCACAAACAATTTTGTCCACTGCTTTTTTCAAATATTCCCATCTCATTATACATTCTTCAGAAAACATGATTTTTAATGATTGTATAGTATTCCAGCACACTATGATTTTATACTAAAACCGGCTTTATTGATTTAATAATTCTCCAACTCTTGACTAGCTAGACTGTTTCCAATTTTTGCTAATTGTTCCTTTTACATAACAAGTTCAACACCTTCTTACACTCACCTTTCTCACTTAGGGATCATAACAGACAAAAAAAAAATGAGATCCTTGCAAATGGAATGATGGAATCAAGGTCGTTTTTAGTTTCCATACTCACCCGAGACAGAAATTGCTATATTTGTGAATGTGGGGGGTGGTGCTGAATTTTTATTTGATAAAATTTTGTTGCAACTCCACTCCTCTCAGTTAAACAACTGAAACAAAATGAAGGTATCTTTCCAGAACTGTTTCCTGTGAGCAGGTGAGCTTTTTCACGATTAGAAGGGAAGTTTGCAATCAGTTTCTTTAAAAGAAAAGGTGCTCTTATAGAATTAATCCATGCATGGCTCAGGGGAAGGAAGACTCTCTGGAATTGATTGGATTAAAGCAGCTTCTTAAAATTAGACATACTTGGGCATGCATTGCCTGGGCGATTGACAGAGGTCTTCAAACTATCCTCCATTATAGGAGGTACGTGGCACAGAATTGTGATTTCGGAGCCCTCTAGATTAGAATCAATTAAACCCAGGAATAGAAATGAGCTGCCATTATTATCTCTAAAATGATACCCTATATGCTCCTCTGGCATGCTGGCATGCTCCTCTGTAACGCAGGTGTAACAGGCCTGCTGTCCCTGGCCGGGCACAGGCAAGTGAACATGCTGTGAAGGGGAATGCTGTTTTGCCCATCTGAAAATACAAAGGGAGCAGAAGATATAGCCTCTGCCCTTGAGGACATTTTCATCAAATGTCACTGGACTACAACAGTGTTTGAAGTACTAAACTTTACAGGCTAAATAAAATGCAAGAGGACTAATGGTAGTTTCCGATTAAAATACTATTGAGAAGGAGATGAATCATGTTTCTTTTTGCCACACATAAAGCAATGGGGATATTATGAGTATTTGACATTTCTTCTACATTTCAATATTCTTTGACTCAGAAGCATTTAGAAAATTTGGGTTTCAATTTAGGTTGTAGTATTTCCATTACTTAAAATCTGTTATCTTTGGGAATGCGATTTGGAGGGATAGATACCTCAGCTGAGAGGAAACGAATCTCTCTTTCTGCTTCCTTACCTCCGTCTCTCTCTCTCTCTCTTCGTACCTCTACCCTGACCCCTGCCACATTCACCTGGCTGTAGGAGGAAGAAAAACAGAGGATCTTGGACACTGTGGATTTTATACAGCACCACCACTCATGACATCTGTGAGGTGTGGAACAGGAATTGCTATCTCCAGTTTACAGAGAGGAAAGTGAGTCTCAAAGGGGTGAATGGCTTGCCGGCCACCCAGCAAGACCACAGCAGAGCCAGGATTAGGACACAGGGCTTTTGAATTCCACAGCACTCCTCTTTTCTCTTTACCCCTCTTTTACATTTGGGGCCAAAGGCTTTCTCTCTTTCTTTCTGGTTAAAAACGTTTCTTTCACTTGTTTTTAAACACAGGTCGAAAATCTACCCTTTGGCCACATCCTGGGTGGAACTTTGTGTTCAGTCATTCACTCCTAGCTCCACAGGGAGGTAAGACATGAGGTCTGCCGGGAATTTGTGCTGGGAGCCTTGGGGTGAAAGGTCATCCCCGCTCTTCAGCCCCTACTCTTCCTTTGGTGACTTGTCAGGCAGCTTCTCAACATTGATCAATCAACCCCTGACCACTGTCTGCCGACCAGGCTGGCCAGTGCTGATTCTCTCAAAACAAGAATCTGCCTCCCAGACCATCTGGCCTCTTCCAGCACCTCCACACCTTTCCCACTATTCCTCCTCTCTCAAATTCTCCTCCCCGAGCCTCACCCCTGCACCTATTCTAATCCCGGGGGTTAGTCACTAACTTTCTGATGAGGTGGAGGTTTCTGTGAATTGAAACTCAGAAACTCACACAGTGCTAGCAGATTATTCACAAATGTGGAGTTTATACATCTGAGCTACACAGTGGATGAACCAATAGATGAAGGGAATATGCTTTTTAGAGTCAGCACGAAACTTGGAGATCATCAGATTCAACCAATTCATTTATCTGACATCAAATGTGGTTTTTTTTTACTCCTCCTGAAATTATCCACCTTCTACTTAGTATAACTCTTTTTTATAAAATTCATCTAATTCTTTTCGTTTTTATCTTAGATAATGGTACATTTTTCTTTTCTAGTTTTTTTTTTTTAATTAAATCATAGCTGTGTACATTAATGCGATAATGGGGCACCATACACTGGTTTTACAGACCGTTTGACATATTTTCATCACACTGGTTAACATAGCCTTCCTGGCATTTTCTTAGTTATTGTGTTAAGACATTTATATTCTACATTTACTAAGTTTCACATGTACCCTTGTAAGATGCACCACAGGTATAACCCACCAATCACCCTCCCTCTGCCCATCCTCCCCCCTCCCTCCCCTCCCTATCCCTCTTCCCCATATTCTTAGGTTATAACTGGGTTATAGCTTTCATATGAAAGCCAAAAATTAGTTTCATAGTAGGGCTGAGTATATTGGATACTTTTTCTTTCATTCTTGAGATACTTTACTAAGAAGAATATGTTCCAGCTCCATCCATGTAAACATGAAACATGTAAAGTCTCCATCTTTCTTTAAGTCTGCATAATATTCCATGGTGTACATATACCACAATTTATTAATCCATTCATGAATTGATGGGCACTTGGACTTTTTCCATGACTTAGCAATTATGAATTGGGCTGCAATAAACATTCTGGTACAACTATCTTTGTTATTATGTGATTTTTGGTCTTCTGGGTATATACTTAGTAGAGGAATTATAGGATTGAATGGCAGTTCTATTTTTAGATCTCTAAGTGTTCTCCAAACATCTTTCCAAAAGGAATGTATTAATTTGCATTCCCACCAGCAGTATAGAAGTGTTCCCTTTTCTCCACATCCACGCCAACATCTCTGGTTTTGGGATTTTGTGATATGGGCTAATCTTACTGGAGTTAGATGATATCTCAAAGTAGTTTTGATTTGCTTTTCTCTGATGATTAAGGATGATGAGAATTTTTTCATATGTCTGTAGGCCATGCGCCTGTCTTCTTCAGAGAAGTTTCTCTTCAAGTCCCTTGCCCACCCTGAGATAGGATCACTTGTTCTTTTCTTGCTTATACATTTGAATTCTCTGTGGATTCTGGTTATTAAGCCTTTGTTGGAAACATAACCTGCAAATATCTTCTCCCATTCTGAAGGCTGTTTGCTTGCTTTATTTACTATGTTCTTGGCTGTGCAGAAGCTTTTTAGTTTGATCAAGTCCCAGTAGTATATTTTTGAAGCTGCTTCAATTGCCAGGGGGGTCCTCCTCATAAAATACTCGCCCAGACCAATTTCTTCAAGGGTTTTCCCTGCACTCTCTTCTAGTATTTTTATAGTCATGTCTTAAGTTTAAATCTTTAATCTAGTGAAAGTCTATCTTAGTTAATGGTGAAAGGTGTGGGTCCAGTTTTAGTCTTCTACAGGTCACCAGCCAGTTCACCCAGCGCCATTTGTTAAATAGGAAATCTTTTCCCCACTGAATGTTTTTAATTGACTTGTCAAAGATCAAATAATGGTAAGTAGCTGGATTCATCTCTTGGTTCTCTATTCTGTGCCATACATCTACCTCTCTGTTTTTGTGCCAGTACCATGCTGTTATGATCACTATTGATTTATAGGATAGTCTAAGGTCCAGTAGCATGATTCCACCTGCTTTGTTTTTATTTCCGAGTAATGTTTTGGCTATTCAAGGTTTTTTTCTGATTCCATATAAAACGAAGTATTATTTCAAGATCCTTAAAGTATGACAGTGGGGATTGCATTAAAATAGTATATTGCTTTGGGTAGTATGGACATTTTAACAATGTTGGTTCTTCCCAGCCATGAGCATGGTATGTTTTTCCATTTGTTAACATTTTCAGCTATTTTTTTTTCTTAGAGTTTCATAATTCTCTTTATAGAGATCTTTCACATCCTTTGTTAGATAAACTCCCAAATATTTCATCTTCTTTGGTACTACTGTGAATGGAATAGAGTCCTTAACTGTTTTTTCAGCTTGACTATTGTTGGTATATATAAAGGCTACCGATTTATGAATGTTGATTTTGTAACCTGAGATGCTGCTGTATTCCTTGATCACTTCTAAGAGTTTTGTAGTAGA
>CAUYPK010016191.1:0-15398 GCA_963574355.1 Loris lydekkerianus | reverse complement strand
CGGGGTTGAAAGTTATTTTGCTTTAGGAGATTAAAAGTCGATGACCACCCTCTTCTGGCTTGAAAAGTTTCAGCAGAGAGATCTGCAGTCATTCTAATATTCTTCCCTTTGTAGGTAATGGATTTCTTATGTCTGGCTGCTTTTAGAATTTTCTCCTTCATATTAACTTTAATGAAGGTTATTAATGATAGGCCTGGGGGATGTCTTACTGGGATTGAGTTGTGCTGGGATTCTGAAACCGTCTGCTATCTAAATTTAAGAATCCCTTGGCATGTCTGGAAAATTCTCTTTCATAATTTTATGGAGAAGGGCCTCTGTACCTAGCAAGGCCACTTTCATTTTTTTTTTTTTTTTTTGCTGAGGTAGTGATGACTTCATTTTACCCACCCATGAAGTGCTGTACTTTATTTGACTTCATAGGAGGGAACTGGATTTCAAAAATATTAGTTTGGAGTAACAGTGATCTCAAGTTGGTAAGGTTAAACATGAGCTGAATTTGCTGAGTTTGAATGGATGGGTCAGTAATGAAAAGCTTGGCTTATCTCATTAAAATGAATGATGACATTTCTCATTGCATTATAGTGAAAGATTTAGCCATTTTTATATATTCATCTGTATTTATCATA
The DNA here is from genome assembly GCA_963574355.1 of Loris lydekkerianus. NCBI lineage: Eukaryota > Metazoa > Chordata > Mammalia > Primates > Lorisidae > Loris > Loris lydekkerianus. The sequence goes on along the minus strand of CAUYPK010016191.1, from coordinate 14,772 downwards.
ATAATTGCTACTTGCTGTAGAACATTATGTACCAGACATTGAGATAGGTATTTTAAATTCTTATTTAATCTTTACAGTAAGGCTGAGATAGATATTATTGTTCCCCATTTTATCCATTGAAGAATCTAGACTACAGGTGATTCATATCTTATCCATTTAAGTACTTCTGTGTTTTAGGATTTAAATTCTGGTCATTTTGACTTTAGAGCCTGAGCCAGAGACCAATTTGCCTTTTCCCCCTGCTTCCGAGTGATTATTAGGGCTAAAATGTAGGCCCTTGCTTTTTAATGCATAGGCTAACTGACTGATTAGGGCCCCCGGGCTGCATCTGGGAGGGCAGAATGTGGGAAGAGAGATCTTGCGGCTCAAGCAGCAGAGGTGGATTTTAAAAGCTGAAGTTAGGACAGGAGAAGCTGGCAGTGGGACGATAAATACTATATTATACACCGAAGTGAAAGGGTAGATGAAGAGGCACGTGAGGCCCTGGGGACCAACTGTGATTTTTCAGCTTCTATCTTTTGGGTCTATTACTGAACAAGTAAGAATTTCAGAGTAGGATCCAAGAATGTGACTTTTTCTTAAGTTCTATAGCTGATTCATATGTGCAGCAAATGCTGTTAGGAAATCAAGTAGGCATGTGGAGAAGGTAAAGAGACTTGGGATCTAAACCCAGGAGAGCTCCTATTTGGGGTGCTGTACTGTTTCCGGAGAACAGCAGCTGAAGATCAAGGAATAGAACAGTAATAAGGGACTTTTGATTATAAATTTGGGTACCATTTTACTTATTTTTTGAGCATAATATTAATTTTTATTTCTTTCTTTTATTATTATTATTTTTTATTTTTTTTGAGACATAGTCTCGGGGTAGAGTGCCGTGGCATCACAGCCCACAGCAATCTCCAACTCTTGGGCTTAAGCTATTCTCTTGCCTCAGCCTCCCAACTAGCTGGGACTGCAGGCACCCTCCACAACACATGGCTATTTTTTTTGTTGTAGTTATTGTTGTTTTAGCTGGCCTGGGCCAGTTTCAAACTTGCCAGCCTCAGTGTATGTGGCCAATGCCCTATCCACTAATCTACAGGCACTGCCCCACAATATTAATTTTAAACAAGAGGTATGCTTACTTACAGTTTGATTAATACATATTCTGTTCATTTCATTCTTTATTTACTCCGTCTACTTTCATTTGATCTTCAATTCTTGAGTACGTTCTAGATTTTTAACAATGGTGGACTTAACGTTATTTCAGGAAAATGTAGCATTTTTGGTTCTTATAATTTCTTTTTTTAGATGTTTCAGATAAGCCGTTACTTTGAGTGACTCTGGAGGTGTGGTTGTATCTTAACAGTTGGTAAATACAGTTGACACTTTAGCAATATGAGAGTTAGAATGTCGACCCCTGTGCCGGTGAAAAATCTGTGTCTAATTTTTGACTCTTGAAAAATTTAACTACTAATCACTTACTGTTGATAGGAAGCCTTACCGATAACATAAATAGTCAGTGAATACATATTTTGTATGTTTTATGTATTAAATATTGTATTTTTACAATAAAGCTAGAGAAAAGAAAATGTTATTAAGAAAATCATAAGGATGAGAAAATATATTTGCTATCACTAAGTGGAAGTGGATTATTGTATATGTCTTCATCATCATCATCTTCATATTGAGTAGGCTAAGAAAGAGGAGGAAGAGAAGGGATTGGTCTTGCTGTCTCAGGAATGGCAGGGACGGAAGCAAATCCGTGTGTAAGTGGACTCATGCACTACAAACCTGTGTTGTTCAAGGAACTGTACTTGAAACTTGATAAGGATATATTTTTTTTTTCCTTTATGACCTTGAGTGATAAGACGATATAGAAGGGGGTCTGTGGGAAGAGAATTTAGTGGTAATATTGTTTGCTGATAGGGCTATTTGGAAGGATTTTTATCAACAGCAATTATTGACCATTACTTTTGCCTTTCTTCTACTATCTAAAGCTATGACCTAAAGAATATTTTTCAAGGAATAAATTCATGTAAATGACCGAGGGTGGCTATATTTTACTGTGCGAATCTTCCCTATTTTACAATCACATTTATTTTTTCTTTCTATTCGGGGATTTGTTTCTGCTATCCCAGAGCCTCCTGCTTGAGTTGCAGTTGCTCAGGCTCCCATCTCCTGTCTTAGTCTCTCTACTTGCACAGTCAACAGGTTAGCCTGGAAGGGACGAGAGCAGGATGATTTGGCCAAACAATATAGTATAGTTGGAGTACGTTTCTTGTGTTTGCCCCTTGGCTTAAGGTCTTAAATGTACTTAGTTCACAAAGGGATTTATAGGTTTCCAAGGGTACTTTCAGGAAGGGAAAGTAATGTAGAAAGGGAGAAATAATCCAAGTTGGGTTCTTCCTCAAAGACCCCCAGAACAAGCTTGGAGAGTGCTTGTTAAGTTTTTGAGAAGACATTGACTGCTATGATCACCTCATTGCTTTGATCATAAAAGTATAACAAAAATATTATCCATCAAAAAGCAGAAAGTGAACCAAAACAACTATTCACTCACCTTTAGGAACACAATGTTCATGTTCTGGAAATACACAATGCATCTCTGGATTAGAAAGATGTGAGTTCAAGAAGCCCCCAGGAAGGGTATCTTTCATACTACCAATATGGAGAGTTGTCACTGAAGGAGGCTCTCTTCTTGAATACTAAAAGTATGTTGGGTTCAGCCTGTGAAATCATGAATAAATCATCAAAGGATTATGTTCTCTAATTTGGGTGATGCTGACGAGTGGTAATTTCTTAGGGTCTTAAAGATGTCTATATGAATATTCTTTCCCCCACCATGCATGACTTAAACATTAGTGCAGACATGTTAAAAGCTGTTGTCGCCAGCAAAGATAATAGGAAATATACATTTCAGCAAAAAACATAATTTAAATAGATTTGTTTAAGATATAAAAACAACAGAGACATTATAGCAAGTAGGAGGTATTGGAGTTTGTCCATAATGGGAGGGTGATGATGTTAGGGGTGAGAAAGCCATGACCTTGTAGGGCAAGCTCTTGTCTCCACTGTCAGAATGGGTTACTGGCTTGAGTGGTTCAGGGATCTGTTCAGCAATGTTGGTTCATGTGCTCTGTTATTACACTTTGCTGCAACCCTTAGTGTACATACTCCTCCAAGACACTAAGAATTGGCTTCTATTTTAGAAAATTGCTGGTTAATAGAATTCACTGCCTATTCAACTCTGTGATTCAATACATATTTAATGAATAGCAGGTTTATGTGCTTGTTGTTATATATAAAATGGCTTATATTAATTTTATAATTTTGTGTTTGCTTATTTATTTTAGAATTAGGTGCTGTTTAGATACTTACCTTGAGGCTAAACTGTTTTGCTGAGCAAACTTTCAGATCCCTTCTCCCTGCTGTGGTATATTTCATGTAAATGCTTGGAGTTATACAGCCTTATAGGATATGTCTCTGGTAACTTTCTGCAGTTATTTCTTTAATTAACAAAACTAGAGGGGCTGTCCCATTGGAGCTGCTGTGGTTGTAGTGATTTCTGATACTTTGTGTGTTTGTGTGAGAAGAGATTGCTTTAGGAAATGTTATTAAAGCAGAGACTACTTTAAGTGATATTCCTAATACTTAAATTTCCAGAAAAGTCTCAATTTACATAAAATAATCAAATAAGATGTTAGAAAAGCTAGAACCAGAGGGGGTCTTTGGATGCGTTAGTATTCTGTTTCTCATATTTTTCTACTAAAGCAACTGAAAGGCAGAGGGAAGTAAACTCACATTCTTACAGAGTTAGGGGTCATAGGCTACATTTTGCTGCCAGAATCTCAGATTTGTTGATGTTTCTTGAATGCTTTATGGACTCTTAAGTCCATCTGGATATTCTGTAATATATATGTCTTTTGATTTTTTGATTATGATATGTTTTTTTGATTTTTTTTTTTCAAGTTGAAATAAAATCGACATATAGTGAGATGTATAGATCTAAGTACTCTATATAGTTTGAAGATTGACAAAAGCATATGCTGGTGTAATTCAAACACCTGTCAAGAATATAATGTAGAGGTGGTGTTTGAAATTATTTTCTATTCAGAAAATTGATGTCTTAGGGACATTTACCTTTTTCATTTTATGGCATCCACTTGTTATACCAATCTCTATTTCCCAGGGTTGGTGGCAGGGGATGATGTCACAGTTATTCCATTTTGAGAAGTGTGGTCTTCATCAACCAGATAGCTGTGCAAAATGTCTAGACGTTTACTTAATGGATTTTCTTTGGCTAAAGTCTAACATAGACTAAAGAAATTGGCTAATGACTATTGTTCACTGAAATACCAAGAATTCCTATATCTCTAATTGCAGACAGTTTATCAAATCAAACATCTGTGATCAGGAAATTAAAGATTTATTCACATTCATTGTTTTTGTTGGTAATCTATTTTGTAGTAAAGCTCTTACTTACATGCATATGATCTACTCTTTAATTCCCTTGATACCCTTTCTAGAATAACATTTGACCCTTTCTAGTACTTACCCTACGAGAACCCCACTGGTGACCCATTCTCCACTTTCATTCCCATTTCTTTAATTCTTTCTTGGAAACTGCCTGCAGCAAGTGTGACTAAGTGCTTATACCTCTCTTGTCCTCCAGAGTCTTCAGAGAGCAGATATTAGTGCTCCTTTCCAGTACAGACCAAGTTTTAGTTATTTTATGTAGTGCAGTGCAAAATACCTTAAGCCCGACAGATTGATTTCAGTTGTTAATATTAGCCTTGGGTGACAAAGGAGATACATACTGGGGCAAGGAATAGATAGAGCATAGGTGCTCAAGGAGTGTTTAGTATTATTAGGTGACTAATACTTAGAATGATTTTTTTATGTCCCAGGCACTATTCTAAGCCTGTTGTATTATCTGATCCATCTGTACAGTAATCATTTGAGATAAATAACAGCGTACCTCTTTTATACATTTAGGAAGCTGTATGTCTTAGGTCAGTTCTAGACGCAGAGCCTGTGATGCAGGCTCTTGTGTAAGAGATTTATTGAGAGAGGGTTCCCAGGAGAAACCTGTCATAGCAAGGGAGGAAAACAGGGTGGGAGGGCAGTGGTCCCTGGACTAGTAGTGTCAGCATTGCCTGTTAGAAATACCTGTTCTCAGGTATTACGCTAGAACCCAGAATCAGAAACTCAGGGAGGCTGAGCAGTAACCTGTGGTTTAATATTAATTAATATTAAATAATATATAAATAAATAAAATAATAAGTCATCCGAGTGATTTTGACAGATGCTAAAATTTGAGAAATGCTGGATTAGGGGAAAAATCTGGGCAAATGGGTTCTGCTAAAACCCACAGGGAACTTGGGAGAGTAAATGGCATCGGAGAGTTGCCTTTAAGAAAGAGGGGGTGGGGAGAGGACATTGTACAGGCCAAACAGTGAGCAAAGGGTATATCTCCCAGATTCTCTGAGCAAGGTAGCTCTCACGGAGCTGTGAGCTGTTAGCAGTCAACACAGCAGCTGAGCAGTGGGTATATTGGCCAGATAAAGGGGATCTAGGTAGGGCATTGCAGTGTACCCCACTGAGATGCAGAGAAATTATGTAACTAACTTAAAGTCTCACAACTAATAATGGGATTTGAACTCCGGCAGCCTAGCACCAGAGTCCATCTGTGTAACCATTGGCTGTACTGTCTCGCCTGGTCAGAATAGTAATAGCAAAACAGCATGGCCATCAATGAACAAGACACCTTTCAGAAGAAAGAGTTGGTTTTGACTGGGAGAAGACAGAAATTATCATGGAAGGGGTATGATTTGATTCTGTCTTAAAGTGTATGATAAGATCTGGATGTATAAAAATTTATGCGAAAGTCTTTTTAGATAAAGGAATATCCTGAGAAGAGGTATGTGGCATGCAAATGTGGGTTGGTGTATAAGAAAGCTGGTTATTGTTTGGGTTTGATTTGGCCTATCAAAGAGAGTTCTGGGAGAAAAGTCATTTAACATTGGTTTGAAGCCAAGTTACAGATATCTATAGTGAAGACTTTTAAACTGGGAAGTGACATAGTCAGAACTATAGGAAGATTAATATGATGACAGATGGGTAGGGTGAATTTTAGGAAGAGAAACTTGGGATAAGCGGGAGGGAGACACGTTTGGAAATGATTAGTGTGTATGGGATATGCTGGGACCTCTCTCAGCTGTAGCAGTAAAACTGGAAAAGACGAAACAGACCGAAAAGATACCACAGAAGCAGCAGTAGATGACTTGGGGAACTAAAGGAGTGGAAACCCCTGAGGATGCTGGCTGCCTAAGGGCATGCTGGTCCTTTCCCACATAGATGACGTTTCTGAGGTGTGGAGGGTGTCTGGGATGTGCAGAGAATTTCAGTTCCAAAGCATGCTCAGGAGCATGCCATTTGGCAAGGGTCGGCCCTTGTGAAGATGTCAAGCAAGTAGCTGAAAACACTGAGCTTAAAACTCAGAGGGGTGTGTGTACATGTAGAAGACTTCATTGTGGACACAGTCATCTAAGGCTACCATGGAAATATAGTAGGAGAGGGTCACTGTCAGTTAGGATTAGAATTCTTGGTCTCTTAATTTCTTGATTATTTATTTTTTTTAATCCACTTACTCACATGGCCTCCAAATGAACAGTGAAGTTAGATTTTGCATATTAAATTCAGAAAAAGTTAAACCTCTTATTGCTTTATAACTCAGTTGAGGGAAAACAATGGGAAACATGAAAAAAATCATCTAAGATGGATAAAACCAAACATGTGTCTTTTTAGCTCTTCTTAGGTGGTATTTTGACCTTTTACTTCTTGTCTCTCCCCCCCCCCAAAAAAGAAGTAATTAAATGATTTGGCTTAAACAGTCTTTTCTTTCTTTCTCTTTCTATACTTTGGCTTAGATAGATACATAAATAGTCTAAAATGGCAAAAAATGTCAGCTGAGATACTAAGTAAAGTCAGCTAGGAAGTGAGAGTAAGATCTCTTCTGATAAGCTATGTGACTCAGATTTAGTTGTATTTCCAGTTGTTCCGGTTTAGATATGTGTAGTCATTTACTTCAGAAAGAAATGTAAATATTCTGATTAATGGGGCTGGTGTTAGGAGTTGTATCATTCGCCTCTCTCTACATCCAGCTGTTTATGTATGGTATTAGAAGACACTTCCTTTTGAAGTAACTGTTTACTATTATCTAAAGAATGATCTTGTAGGCCAGAAGTTTCTGGCACTTATATTTGGCCAAGGAGTAAAAGTGAATTTATGTCTCCAGTTTATACTAGAACAAACAGGTGGATATTCTGTAGGTAGGAGGAAGGTTATTCAGAGCACTAAGGAAGACAAAAATGTATCAATCTAATTGGGAGAGGAGACCAAATGGAAAACAGGGCCAGACTAAATCATACTGTTGACATTTTAGTTTGAATAATCCTTTGTTGTTGGAGGCCGTCTTGTCCACTAAAAGTTTAGCAGCATCCCTGGCTTTTAGCCACTAGGTGATAGTACCACTCCCCTAATCATGACAGTTAAATATGACTCCAGACATTGATAAATGTCTCTTAGGGGATGAAAAATCACTGGGTGAGAACTACCATGCTAACTAACCTAAGTGGATCAAATGGGAATGTGAAAATCTGCATAATTGGTATTTAGGTGGTGTTAAGGTGTGGAATCAATGACAATTTGTCATTTAAGAAACTGATCCTTAAACACTGTGCTTAGAACATACTGTCTTGGTTATGTAGATCCATTACATATCAGTTCAAATAGATAGAACCACTTTTGGGAGCAATTCGTCTATCTAGCAAAAGTTGAAAAATATACGTCATTCTCTCTCTCTCTCTCTCTCTCTCTCACACACACACACACACACACACACACACACACACCCTGAGAAACTTTCAAGCATCTGCGTAAGGACATATGTATAAGAGTTTTCATTGTAGAGTTGTTTTGTAATAAAAAAAACTGGAAATAGCCTCAAAAGTCACCAGTAGGGAAACAGGTAATACATGGCGTATTGAGATGATGGAATAAATATGCAGCTGTTAGAATGAATGAATTAGTATGGATTAATCTCAACAGTAGTGAGAGAAAACAAACATATTACAGAATTATTTTAAATTTATGGCTTCTAAATATATTTTAGAAAACATCCCAAACATTGCTATGTATTGCTTACTCAAATTTATGGCATTGATCTGCTTCTGAGGAGAAAGGGATAAAGATGTATGGGACCAGGGAGAGAAAAATGGAGGACTTCATTTTTATTTGAGTTAAATAAAATTAGAGTTAAATAAAATAAACAACTATTAAATTGCACTCGAACTTTATGGACACTTGTATTGAATTGTACCTTTTCCTGAAATATCTTTTAGCTTTAGATTTGATTTTTAGTGATATGCTTGGAAAAAGTGATTGTGCACTGTGCTGTTTCCTATTCACATTTCTGAGCACTAAAAATGATTCATTCTTGCACAAACGTGTAGATCTGGATTCTCACACATCGAAATAAACGCAGCTGTGTTTATTTCAATGCAATTACATTCAAATAAACACACATGGGATCCCTTATGAGTGTGAACCCATAAAACACTTGCTGATTTGGTTCTGAAATTGTGTGTTCAAATAAACACACTTGTTTTAAGGGAAGTTTTGCTTTACACAAATGTTCGTGCCTTGAACATGTGTTCTACAGAGGGCAGATGTGGAGTATCTTAAAAGAGTAGTAGTTCCTTAGCGTGTGAGTCATTGCTTCCCAAATGTAGCATGTTTTTGTGAGCTATTTTTTAAAAATATGTTGGTTGTTGTCTATGTAAGTAATAGAAATATGTTTGAATATCACATTTTATGTAATTTTTTTTGACTGGTTAAATGAATGGAGTAGAATTTCTAATATTGAATAATATCTAAAATATATTTGTGAGTGTATTTTTAAGAAGTATTAGTGGTAAAATAACAGGTAAAGGAGCTTTTATATCTTGGACACTGCTTCTCGTTTTACCAGATTTATAAATCTATGTTTTTATTTTTTAGATTGTTAATGGAGAAAAGCTCCAAACTGGGAGGGTACCATTCATGTATATATTTCTGCCAAATGACTGTACGTAATCTGAAAAGAAATGAGTTAATAGCTTCACAGCCTTCTACAAAATATTTTAATCAAATACCTGTAGAATATAACTTTCAAAGTACCAATATTTGAGTTTATCTTAATCCTTACTAAATAAACTGTAGACTGTATAATTTGGGGGAAATTTGTATGTGTGTTATTCTGCAGATACTTAGGAAACAAACTGACATCTGTTTTTGACTTGGAAGGCTGAGAGTTTTTATTGTACTGTATGGTTCTTTGGTTCAGAAGTTTTTTTGTTTTTTTTTTCCTTTTTAGAAAAGGTCTTGCTCTGTGCCCAGGCTAGAGTACGGTGGCATGATCATAGCTTACTATAGCCTCAAGTAGTCCTCCTGCCCACTTGAGTCTCCCCAAGTGCTGGGATCACAGGCCTCAGCCACCACATCTTGCCTGGTTTAGAAGTTTTATTGGGCTCCTAGGCTTAGGCTAGATAACTTTTCCTTCCTATTGTATGGAAGGGGCTCAGGACCAGTGATTTAAGTGTGTGTTAGTGGTGGGAAGGGGTGGTAGGTTGCTAGTGGAAGAATCATTTGCCCAGTTAGGCCCTGAGTGTGGCCTCAGGGACCTAACCTCACCTTGTTTTCAAGACCCGTGCAACTTCTTCACCACATCTGTGAAGCCCAGGGTAGCTTTTAGCTCCATCTCAGGAGAACAGACAGAAGGGGCTACCCTTCCCTCACTCAGTGCTATATGGAATGTGCAAACATATTAATACAAAACCTGCATTTCTGTTTATTAAAACCATGTTTTCTGGTCAGTTGTTGCTGGTTTGGCCTTTTCAGAATTTTTATTCAGGCATTTTAGAAGGTTAAATATTGTTAGGTGCATAAATTCCCCAAATGTGAACTATTAAAGAGAAAAAATTTTATAAAGTTTTAAAAATTAATATTTCTATTTCACAGCTGGGTGCAGTGGCTTATGCCTGTAATCCAGCACTCTGGGAGGCCAGGGTAGGTGGATTGCTTGAACTCAGGAGTTTGAGAGTAGCGTGAGCAAGAGCAAGACCCCGTTTCTAGTAAAATAGAAAAACTGAGGCAAAACTGATCCCTGGACCCCAGGAGCTTGAGGTTGCTGTGAGCTGTGATGCCATAGCATTCTACTTCAGGTGCCAGAGTGAGACTCTGTCTCAAAAAAAAAAATAAATAAAATAAAAAATTTTTTTTTCTATTTCACAAGTAATACATAAGTACATTTTTCTTTGTCAATGACTAATACATTTCAGAATAAAACAGTCCTGTTTTGTTTTCGTACTAATTTCTGAGATTATTTTAAATTTAAATAGAAAATGTTTTCTATTATTGCTTCTCTATCTAGAAAGGAAGCTCTATGAAAACAGGGACTTCGTTTTGTTTGCTTCTTAGAGTCTGTACTTATTACAGAGCCTGATGTATATAAACACTCAGTAAATGGTTGTGAATGAATTCTGAAAAGATAAGAGCAAGTTCTTTTGCAACTCCCAATCTTGATGTTTACTACCCCTCCCTACCACCTCTCCAAGCTATCTACTTTATCAGTTAGGTATATAAGTATTCCTAGAATCTTTTCCAAGCATTTACTTACATGCATATGTTCTCACTGAAAAAGCAGAACATAGTCACTGTTTTGTTATACCTTTAGAAAACTTGGTACTATAAAACTTTTTAATTTTATTCCAGCCTGATGTATGAAAAATAGTATCTTATTTTAATTTGAATTGACAAGGAGATGGAGCATACTTTTGTCTGTTTATTGACCACTTTTGTTTTCTCCCTGAAATTACCTGCTTTCATGTCATTTCCTATTTCACTACAGGGCTTTCCTTTCTTTTCTTCCTTTTTTTGGTATTTTTAAAAAATTCTTTTAATTATTTTTTAAAATTATTTTTATTTATTATTTTATTTTATTTTTTTAATTAATTTATTTTTTGTAGAGGCAGAGTTTCACTTTATTGCCCTCAGTAGAGTGCCGTGGTGTCACACAGCTCACAGCAACCTCCGGCTCTTGGGCTTAGGCAATCCTCTTGCCTCAGCATCCCAAGCAGCTGGGACTACTGGTGCCCGCCACAACGCCAGGCTATTTTTTTGTTGCAGTTTGGCCAGGGCCAGGTTTGAACCTGCCACCCTTGGTATATGGGGCCAGCGCCCTACCCACTGAGCCACACCTTTGGTATTATTTTTGAATGAAATTTACATATGTTGTCTGTATATTATTTTTTAATATATATGCATGCATAGATAGATGTATATATGGTAAATATTTCTCACAGCTTTTTTAAAAACTTTGTTTATAGTGCCATTTCTCATGAGGATAGTGAGAGTTTGCAGGTAGTCTACTTTATCAGTTTTTTCCTCTCTGTCTTTTCATACTTTGTTTAAAAAGGCGTTTTCTACCCCACTGTCATTGATATAGATTGATTCTCCCACTTAAGACTTTTACAAAAAACCTATCTGCAGTTTATTGCTGATATGAGAGAGATGAATCTTTTTGTCCCTCCCATTCTCTCACCCTCCATACTCGAGAGCAGACAGCTGTTCCAGCCCTGCCTATAGACCAGTGTGCACATCCTGTGATTTGAAATGCTTTTTTCACAAACAAATGTTTTTGAACTTATATGTTGTTTTCTATCAGTTTATTTTTGTATTTCTGTGGAAATAAGAGATTGACTTAATGCTTTTATTTTGCATCTTGCTGTTGGATAGAGTAAATTCTCTTATTTTTTTTTTAAATTTTTGGCTGTTCTTCAGTGTTCTTCCAAATGAATGTAAAATCACCTCTTGATTCTAAATACTGCATTTGGCTTTTTGTCTGAATTTCAGATTAATTTTGGGGAAAGTTGTTGCCTGTCTAAAAATACTGACTTTCTTTCCATCAAGGAACATTCACTCTTTTCACTCAAGCTTTTTCTCCATCTTCCAAGAAACATTAGTTTTTAGTTTTGTTTTGTTTTTCTATAAATCTTTTATTTCTTTTCTTGAGTTTATTACAAAGTACTTTATGGTTTTTGTTGCATGTTGTGGGGGATTTTGTTTTCAGTCGTGTTTTATGATGGTGTATAGGAGCTATTGGATTTGTAAAAAAATACTGCTCATTTATCTGGCTACTGTGTGAGTGCTTACAAGCTTCTCAGTGGATTTTTCTGTTTTTCTTCCTGTAGAAAGTCAAATCAACTATAATAATGACAACTGTATCTCCCTGTTCAGTCTTCTGTTTTTCTTTTTTCTTTTTTGATTTTGCCTAATTCACAGGCTAGTACTTCTGGAATGATGTTGATTCATCTTAGTGATAGTGTAGATCCTTACTTGTATATATTTTTACATATTTTAATTCATCTAATATTTATTTCACTGCTATGAACAATATTTTCTGTCAGTTCTCCCTAGATCTTCTTTATCAGGTTAAGGAAATTCTCTTCTATTCTTAGCTAAGAAATTTTATTGTGAGTATATAGTAAAATAGTTTGTTGACCTGATTGTGTCCTTTTTTTTCTTTTGTTCAATAAAAGGATGTAGTGAATTCTACTGATAAATTTTCTTATGTAAATCATCCTTACCTTTTTTTTTTTAAGGCAAAGGCTCAGTTTGTCACTCTAGGCAAAGTTCCATAGCATCATAATGCACAACAACCTCAAACTCCTAAACTCAAGCAGTCCTCTTGCCTCAGCCTCCCAAGTAGCTGGGACTACAGGTGCCTACCACAATGACTGGCTATTTTTTTTAGAGACAGGGCCTCGCTCTTACTTAGGTGGATCTTGAACTTCTGAGCTCAGCCTGGACCTGCTAGAGTGCTAGGATTATAGGTATGAGCCACTATGCCCCATCCCCCATCCTTACATTTTTGAGATGAATTTTACTTGATGCTACTCTTTTTGTACACTGTTTTGATATACTTTTATTTTACTTGGGAATTTTACATCTACTTTGAAGGGTGATTGGACAATAATTTTCTTTTCTTTTCAATTCTTACTGGTTCTAGCATGGAGTTAAGTAGCTTCAGATAAAATAGTTTTCCTGTAACTTCTCTATGCTATGGAATATTTTGCTTAGAGTGAAAATTATTTATTCTGAATGTTTGCTATAAGGCTATAAAACAGTCTCAGGACTCCTTCCTTTTTTTTTGAGGATTTGGATCTTAGTAACTGCTTTGATTTTTTTTCTTTATGGTCAGTGTGGTGTTGGCTTATCCGTTTTCGGTCTGTTTTGGCAACTTATGCTTTGCTAGCAAACTGTCCATTTCATACAGACTTTAACGTTTTTGGTATAATGTCGCTCTTAGTGTGCTCTTCTAATGCTTAATGTTTTCTGTGTCTCTTGTTCTGATGTACTTAATAAATTCTTTTATCCTGTTTGAATGTATCTCTTTTTTCCTCCCTCCCTTTCTTTTCTAGCACTTCTTTGAAATAATTCATTTAATTTTAAACATGTGTGTTGTTTTTCTCTAAAATGTCCTTTGGTACACTATTTCTTCTGAGTACTTCTTTGATAGCATCTGACAGGTTTTTTTTTTTTTCAGGTAGTGTGGTAATCATCATTCCTTTAAAATATTTAAAGATTTATACTTTGATTTACTCTTTAACCAATACATTACTTAGAAATGTATTTAAAATTCCCAGTTAATTTTTTTTTGTTATCATTTTATTATTACTTTCTTAGTTACTTTATTTAGATTAGTGAATGTAGTCTGCAGGATAGCAAATATTGAGGAATTTGTGAATATTTCCTTTGTTGTCTGCTGTGTGGCCCTGCTCTGTGACTATCTCATGTCTTTGAAAAGAATGTGATTTCTTTCTGTGTAGGGTCTTGAGTGTTTTATATTCTTGTTTATTAGATTAATATTATGTCTGTTAGGTTAATTTGAACGTATTAATCATATTCTTCATAGCATTACTTATTTTTCTTATAATTTACCTGTAAATTTTTGAGAGAGGTATCTTAAAGTCTCCTAATCTCACTGTGATTTGTCAAGTTGTGTATGTGTTTTGTCTTGGTTTTGCTTGTTTTTCCTTTATATATTTCAAAGCTATGTTGTTAAATGTATAAAGAACCAGTAGTTATTTTTCACTCCTGGAAAGATATTCTTTTAGGCAGTGTAAATATTTCCTTGTTCCTTGTAATGACTTTCTTCTTGATTATTTATTGTCTGTTGTAAGTATTGCTGTACCTACTTTGACTTTTCATTTGCTTGCTATATGGTTTCCCATCCCTGAATTTTAAACCTGTGTGTGTCATTTTGTTTTAGGTATATCTTTCATGGATATGGACATAGCTGGGTTTTGCTTTTTAAGTTAGCCTGAAGATGATTCTAAATAGTTGTGTTGGTATTTATTGACACTTAAATCTACTAACTTTTTTCTGTTATCCTTTCTCTTCATTTCCTCTTTACAGACTTGCTGGAATTACCAAATTTTGTTTTATTTTTGATTTGCTCTCTTGCTTTGAATAGCATACATTCCTTTACTATTCTGTGGTTATCTTTATATTTTTAACATTTAGACATGTTTTCTTAATAACATGTGGCATGGCAGGTTATCTGTGTGTTCACCACAAGAGAAGAACTTAAGCACGTTCTTGTTTTCCTCTGCTCTGTCTCATGAACCTCTGAGGTTGATACAGACAGAAAATATCCCCTAAATTATTGCTAAAAGAGGAAGTTTGGTG
>CAUYPK010016190.1:0-15339 GCA_963574355.1 Loris lydekkerianus | reverse complement strand
CCGTGGGACCGGCACTCAGTGTGACCTCCCTCTCAGTGTGACCTCCCTCCCAGTGTGACCTTCACTCAGTGTGACCCTCCCTCCCACTGTGACCTCCCTCCCAGTGTGACCTCCCTCCCAGTGTGACCCTCCCTCCCAGTGTGACCTCCCTCCCACTGTGACCTCCCTGCCAGTGTGACCCTCCCTCCCAAGTGACCTTCACTCAGTGTGACCTCCCTCCCAGTGTGACCTTCACTCAGTGTGACCTCCCTCCCACTGTGATCTCCCTCCCACTGTGACCTCCCTCCCAGGTGACCTTCACTCAGTGTGACCTCCCTCTCAGTGTGACCTCCCTCCCACTGTGACCTCCCTCCCAGTGTGACCTCCCTCCCACCGCTAAGTGTGACTTTTCTCCCAGGGTGACCTCTATCTCAGTGTGACCTCCCTCCTAGTGTGACCTCCTTCCCAGTGTGACCTCCCTCCCAATGTGACCTCCCACTCAATATGACTCTATTATTATATGACTAACTCCCACTCAATATGACCCTATTATTATGTGAATAACTCCTTCTTAACTTTCAAAGCTCAGCATGGAGTCCCATCTCAGGAAATTGTCCCTCACTTTCCCTTCCCCATCTACGTCAGTACCCCCACCTTGCCGTCCACACTGGCCAGCACCCACACTATCAGAACTTTCAGCCCAGGACAGCCTTTGTATGTGTGTTTTCCATTCTGTACTAGGGGCCCATAAGGTTCATGAAAACAGGGTGGTGTCTCCTGTCTCTACAGCCAACACCAAGCACAATGCCTAGAATGGCCCATAAATGTTTCCTACTTAAACTAATGACAGGTGCTAAACACCTGAAAAGGCCACCAGCCTGGACACAGCCTTGGGAGAGCTCTGCAGCAAATGATGTGAGTGTGAGTCACAATGCCCCAGAGAAGGGGACCGTGGAGGAGACTCAAAGTGAGGGCAAAAAGTGAGACCCAGCTGGTGACACTGACCAGAAGGCAGGGAGCTGCTAGCGGTGGGCTGAGGATGAGCTGGCACAGAATGGGGACCTGGGAGGGAGATTCAGCACCGACCAGCACCGGGACACTGTGTGAAGAGGCTGAGATGAGGGAAAAGGCTAGGTGGCCTCAACTCTGGGCTTGCCATCTGCCCCTAAGAGGTGTGACACAGCCTGGCAAAAACCCTGGGTGACATGCAGACAACTGCATGCAACAGCCACAGTGCTGCCAGCAGTGGGGAGACAGTCCTGTCCCAGCGAGAGCCCAAAATGAGATGGAAACATGTCACTGAGTCTTAATTCAGCCCTAGAATTCTGGGATGTTTTAATTAAGGTTTATCTATTATCATTATGACGACAATCCCACCCTCGCAGGGGGAAGAGAGTAAGAAAACATGTCATAATTAAAACAGTTACGAAATAAATCTCATGAAGTATAGATTATTAATTATCACGGCTACTGTCACACAAGGGGCAGACCCGCTCCCTGAAGAGTCCAGACAGCTAGAACGGCAGTGGGAGCAGGGAGGTGCCGCCCTGTCTCTGTCCTGGAGAAGTTATACTCTCGGGTCTCCTATGAGAAGTTCTGGACAAAGCCTGCCGGGAGACGGCCTGTGTGGGAGAGAGGCCTGTGTGGGTGGGTCTGGCTACTCACTTCTGTGTCCCCAAGCACCGCCCGACCCCCTGTGCAGAGCTCACACCTGGCTCTGCCCTTGCAGAGCCCACCCCCTTCCTTGTCACCCTGGCCGTTTTCAAGGGCCCCCCAACTCTTGGCCATCAGCCCCTGGAAGAGATGCACTGTGCCCTTCCCTGGCGTTTCCTCCAACCTGTGCTCCCAGCCGACATCCTCAAGAATGGGTCTGAGTCACTTCCACATGAGAGGAGGAAGAGGGGACAGAGGGAGGCAGACGAGGACAAGGCAGAGGTGGTGGACGGGGCTGTCCTGCTGAGGGTCACTAGTGTCCCCTGCTCCCCACGAGCCCTTCCTGCCCCCACATAAGCCTGCTGCTCCTCTGCTTCCCTTCCTGGGTGAGGTGAATAAGGGACATCAGAGCAAAGGGATTAGCTGGCCTTTACGAGATTAGCCCTTTACATCAGGGCCCCCAAAATGACCATAAGTCACACGGACATCACAAATGCCTTCTAGAAACATGTGAGCAAAAGAGGAGACTACCCACCAAAATGAATTCCATTCTAAAACGTTCTTTTTTGATCATCAGTGAGTCAAGTCAGACTGTCCAGGTAGGGGCTTCGCACCAGAATCGGGAGGTGACAGCCAGCACCACAGGCCCAATCGGTTTCACTAGAATCCTTCAGAGCCAGAGGTTTTCTGGAGGTGCCTTCGGTGAGGCACCTCCACCATGAGGGTGAGGGAAGCAATTTAATCAGGTCTTGCTTCAGTGTGTTTTTGCATATCACGTCTGTATCACGTCTGTTCTTCAAGCTGCTTTGTGCAAAGGATTCTACTGTTTAAAATAACAGCAGCGTTGAAATCTCATCTAGTCCAACCCCTTCTTCCAGAAGGCAGGACATAAGTTTGGTGAGACCAGGGGCCCTTCCAGAGCTGCTGCGGAGTGGGGCACAGGCTGTCACATGCTGCCTTCCCCTCTGCCCTGTGTGGAGCGGCCCATTCCAGGCTCCAGCCCTGCCTGAGGAGCTCTCCAGAGATGGGTCCACTGGCCAGGCATCAGGCTCAGCTGAGCCACAGTGGTCAGCGGGCGAGGCCACACCATGCCAAGCTGCCTTCATTCCCAGGCAGAGGGGCCCCAAGGCTGGGAGCCAAACACTGGGCTCCGGCTCCCACCTCCTCGGAAGGACCTCTGAGGCTACAGTCCAAGACAGTTCCTCAAAGGAGGCCAAGCCAGAATGACCTCAGTGACCTTGACAGACGCGGGGTGGGTGGACCCACAGGTGTCTCGGGCCTGGCTGGACATCGATGTCAGGACTCCATCTTCTTTCTACCTCATAAGCAAGTTTATCTCGGGGAGCGGAGGCTGCCAGGCCTGCTGCCAGGATAATTGCAGATGCTCTCTCCTCACAAACAACGGCTGGGGGCTGATGTCAGCACACTTCTTTCCAGCTCCTGTGCTGTAGACCCACCTTCCTGAGCCTGGCTGACGTTAGCATCACCTGCTCACTGACTGTGTCAGGCCACGTCCTGGGCACCCTACTTGCACAGCTGGCCAAGGTAGGTGCCATAAGAAACAGAGGTTTAGAGAGTTCTGGAGACTTGCCTGAAATCATGCAGAGACCCTGTGAGTGACAGCATTGGATGGAGCAGTGTTTTCCTGGGTGGGCTGCAGCCATTGTGTGTGCGCACAGGTTCTGGGTGTCTTCAGATGTCCCCTTATCCACCCCCCCCTTACTCGTGAACCATCAGGCTGTCTGCACATTCCAATCCTTCAGAACCCCAACTTGACCTCCCACATTTGGTTTGTGCCCTTGAAAGAAGATTAGAGAACTCATGACCCCAAATGTTCCAGTGTGGGGGTCAGAAAATGTGGGTCTTGGTGCCCACATGATACGAATCAAAGGACTTGGTATCCACGGTCATCTCAAAAGGTAGTTCAGAAAAGATGACTGATTTTCCATCATGAGCTCTGTTCTTGATTTTTAAAAATATCAAACATTAAATATTAAATATTAAAATGGAACCAGAGTTTGTTTTATATCCCAATTAAGTGACCCAGCGAGATTACATGGGAGCTGGACAACCATTCAGGATTCCTGTTCACACATGTTAAGAAGATTCAAGCAACGAAAAATGTGGATTACTTGGACTCGGGCAGTGCCCCTACTCAAACACTCACATATCTCTTAACATCAATCTCATTAAGGAAAAAGCCATGTTTTCTCATACCCATATAGATGTCTTCTTCAAAGACATGGGCCTCTCCCTTCTGTATTTTCTTAACAAAAGACCACCCCTAACGTTAATGTGGTAACTTCATTGTATCTAGTGGTGAATTGATTTGTCAGGTTTCCTGTTCTCTCTGAGAAGGGGGCACTCTCCTAAGAACTCATAATACAGATCTGGAAGAGAAGTGGGATGAGAAACCAGTACTGACCCCACACTGTTCCTCCATCCTCACAGCAGCCCTGGGAGGCAGACGGTAGCTTCATTTTACTATGAGGAAACTGTGGTTCGGAGAGGGGAAGTGACCTACCCTGCACCACCCAGTCCCATTAGAAAGGAGAGAGACTGACGGGGTTTAGGGGTGGGGGTGGATGGGAGGGAACTCATCCAAAAAATGCTTTGGAAGAGAATCGAATGGTCTCGAGTCCTGCAGAGCCCACGGGGCCATGCACGGGGTTTAGGCACACACCACACACCAGCTTTGTGACCCCCACTCCACCTTCACCTCACTCCTAAAGACGGCCTTTTCAGTAGTTAGGACAGGGAAGAATAG
This sequence comes from Loris lydekkerianus, assembly GCA_963574355.1. Lineage (NCBI taxonomy): Eukaryota > Metazoa > Chordata > Mammalia > Primates > Lorisidae > Loris > Loris lydekkerianus. Next base: position 10,940 of record CAUYPK010016190.1, on the reverse strand, counting down.
TCTGTTATTTTGAATTTAAAAAAAAAAAAAAAAATTGAACTTTAAATCTGGAAATGACCATAATAAAGATGAAGTCCAATCTTGATGTCTGGTTCCTGATTCCCAAATTAATATGCTCTTTATTCCTTCTAGATTATGCAACTTTTCAAAATCTAATGCTTAAAAAAAATTCTGAAGCATCTTTCTGCGGCATGTTTTCATTTTTTCAAAAGTACATTTGATTTGCTTGCAAAGTATTTCCTGCCTCTCAGGACCCAGGATTCTGAAAGACAGGTTCGCTAGGAATACTGATTCAGTGTTATCAGCCTTGAGGCGCCCGGAAGCAGAAGAGAAGGAAATGGGGCTCACACTCAAAGAAATTTAATTAAGCAAATATTGGCTGAGCACCTACTGTGTGTGACGCCAGCGCCAGTGATGACAACTTGTGAATTTCAAGCGCTGACTCCCTCAGGTTGTAGTGCTGATCTGGTGTATGTTGCACATATGTTCCCGTAGGCACACACATCCTCCGCTTCTCCCGTGGCGAACTGAAATGAATAAATCCTTACAAACTACCTCCCTCTTGAGCAACCTCAGGAATAAGCCCTATTTACAAATATTTCATCGGCCCGCCTACCTCAAGCACCGTGCTCCCCTGGTGGCCGTAAGCAATAACAGGAAGAAAACTCAGACTGATCTCTTTCTGCTGCGCATCAATCATCACTTGTCCTTGACAGAGCAGAACGTGCCTGGGGGGAGGCTCCTCCGGAGGTGTGAGGGAGCACCAGCACCTTCTGCACACAAACCCCAGGACTTTTGCTCTTGAACCCTAGACAGCCTGTCTAGGGAAAGAGTAAGCTGTTCCCAGGCAGGGGACAACGGGAACCTTCCCGAAGTCCTTGACATTTTTCTTTACATTTTTTCCACCTGGGAGGCAGCTACACGTCCCTTTAGTCATTGCTGGAGGAAAACGTTTTGACATCAACTTTCATATATCATGACGGAGGTTAGTCACCAAAATGCACACGTTTGCCTTAGCCTGTTTCATTTACTACCCTTTAAATTATTTCTCAGCCTTGCAAATCTTGCTGTGACAGACAGAGCGTGGGGGGGGCAGACCACTAAGTGTTCATTTTTCATATAATATATTCCAATCCTGTTAGGTCGTGCTGCTGAAGGTAATATTTCTGGCATTCATTTAATGAAATTGACATTGATGAATGGTTAATTATACAAATTACATTCTTATTAAATCCCCAAGAATCAGTGCCTTAAAATTTCCTAGCTATGGGCTTCTTACAGCTGATACCTTTTTTTTTCCCACTCTAAGTATCTCCTCTGTTGGCTGCTTATAAGACTCATTCTGCATATTTTTCCTCCTCTAAGAAACTTTGAAAAGCATTAAAAATCCCCTAGTTAAGGCAATTACTGCAGATAAGTTAATCTTCATGGGAGTTTAAACCTCAGTTCTTGCATATGTTTATTCTGATTTTTTTCCCCCTCTCTAGATAGTTCCTGCCCAAGAGGGGATGAGAGGGAGGGGGACACTCCTGTCTCTCCTGCTGACTAATGGTCTGAAGGGCCGGGAGGGAAGGAGGGGTGCTGGCTGTGTGGCTGCGTCCCTCCTGGGCTGCTGGCTGCATGTCCACTATTCTCCAGGAAAAGAGCTGATGAGCACTGGGCTGGTGGGAAAGGATCGATCAGTGGTCCCCTGTGTGCTGAGCACCACAGGCTGGCACGTTACCCAGAGAGCAGACTGCTTTTTACCTTTTTGCTGGGGGAATAAAAGGATGAATCATATTCATTAAGAGATCTTTCTTTTCTCTTTTACCCTGTCTGGCGATAAAGACAACAGATATTTGCTGAGCATCTGTTAGGCAGCCGGCGCGGACTAGGCACCTCCAGGCATTGGGAATGGGCTCAAGTAGTTTTTTTTAGGAAATTCATGTCAAAGAACAGTTGCAAACTTGGATTATTTTCCCCAACTAGGAGAGATAACAGAAGTGTTGCTGGGAGAACCAGACCCAGTTTTCAAAATCATCTTACTCTTTCTCAGAGTTTTCAGGGCCGTGGAGAAGATGATTCTGGCCCTGTGCTCAGAAGCTCTGAGATGGGCCCAGTGGACTGCACATTGGCCTGGGTCTTTATCTCTCTGGGACCTTTTATCCTCACGTGCATTTCACTCTCTGGCCGTCAGTGGGTATGGCGGGTCAGGGTAGCTGGACTAATTTTAACCCGTCAATAAATGTGTCTCTTCTAGGCTGTTTGTGGTAGGCTATGGCTAGGGGTCGTTTGCTGCATTCAGTCACTAGCTGGACTGAACCCACCTTATGTCAAGGTCACGTGAGCAAACCTCTCGATTTAGGCGAAGTACATGACATCAGCCAGAAGGTAAACAACACCTATTCCCGCAGTTCTGTGCTCAACTGAATTACTATGAAGTAGCAGTGTCTGAATGGCAATACCTCTTGGGTCAGACTTGGATTCAAATCTTAGCTCTACTCCTTCCTAGGTATGGGACCTTATACACTTAAACCAAGTGTCCTCATTTATACAACGGAAAGAGTAACAGCACCTGTAAAGGAGACAGATGGTGACGCTTTAACATGAACACAGACGGGGAGGACGATGCGTGTGCTCTCACTTAACAGGAGCAATAAATTTTTTAAAAATGAACTCAAAGCACTTAGCAAAGAGCATGAGCTTAGGGTGCAATGAATGGGAGCCATTTGTGTTATTTGGGAATTTTTTTTAGCTGCAAGTAACACAATGCCCTCCTAACTGTGGTTAAACCACAAAGCCATATACTGTTTGCTTAAGAAAAGGTGCAGAGGTAGAGGCCCCAGGGAGGGCTGCCAGCCACGCAGTGCTGTCGTACACCAGGCTCTGCGTCCCTTGCAGCCTCCTGCACACAGACTGGCTGCCAGGACCACAGGCATCATGCCCACATTCAGGCAGGAGCAAGGGGCAGCACCAGCAAGCCCCCAGACTGTGCCTTGCCATCTTTTCAAAAAGCAAAACACATTTTCCAGAAAGCCCTCGGCAGAGCTTGCCTTACGTCTCCTTGGTCAGAAGTTGGCCAGGTGCCCAGCTTCTCAGGAGCAGACAGGCAAGGGGGGAAGGGCTCTGGGAGTGGTACACCGTTATCTGATTCAGCCGTCTTTCCCTGCTGATTCAACGGTGTGTGGCCACCTCCACTGGTGCCTCTGTCCAAGGTTCACTACCCTCTGCCTGAAGAAGGGGAATGAGTGGGCCCCGTGATGGACAGCAGAAGAGTCCTTTTCTCCTCCAGCGTATTTAATCCTGTAAGGTTGAAGCACTGAGAACTCAGGCCGCCAGGGATCTGACCCACTGACCCAGGGAGAAAAGTCCTTCTCCACCGCTTACCCACCAGTCCCACACCCCTATGTGCTGGGGTCATATTACTGGTTTTAATTGTATAGCAAAGGGGGAGATGGGAGGTATTAATCAGGTGCTGTAAGCTCAGCGAGTAAATGTAATAAATAGACTATTACGTTAACCAAGTTTTCAGCTTCACTAGTGAAAGCTGCCATCTATCTTGTGTGGCTTCCTGCATGCTTCATTACCGCATATAACCACACTGAAAACGCGTGCCTTCTCCTTTATAATGATTTGAGAAGTGCCCTGCGGCAGATGTGAGGGGGCCGGATTGGGAAGCCCAGTGAAGGTGGAGCCTGAGGATGGGCTGTCTCTCTGGGCCTCAGGGCCTGTGGCACCGGTCACGAGAAGTAGGGCGTGGTGGCGATAATGACCGTAATTCTCTGGTCTGGAACATTTCTAGAGCTCCCATTTCTGGGAGCTCTGACTGTTCCCTTTCCCTTCCCTTCAAGGAGAAGCAGTGAAAGTGGAAAGTCCGCTCCAACCACTGGGAAATGTCCCCAGAAGCCACTCCTGCAGGCTGCTGTGGGTTTTCTGTCTCCCTTCTCAGTGAATGATTGCCACCAGTGCTGGGGCCCATCCCTGAGCTCCCGTCACTGTCTCTGGGGCCTTGGAAAGTCACTTAACCTCTCTAACATCAGTACCGTCCTCTGTAAATTGGGTTGATAAGGCTGGCTGGCTGCAGAGGTGCAGAGAATGGCATACTGCCAACATCCTTTCTCGGGCATGAAGAAAAAGTTATCAGCTGGGACGGTAAAGCCCTAATAAGTTCTAGTAGTCTGCATACTCTGGGTTCCACTTATGAAATGACCAGAATAGGGAAATCTGCAGAGACAGAAAGTAGATCTCTGGTTGCAGGGCCTGAGTGGGGTGGGGGACGCTGAGGCTAAAGGTGATAAAAGTAGACTGTGGTGGTGCTGTACACATCTGTGAATGTACCGAAAACCCCTGCGTTGTGCAATGGAAGTGGGTGAATAAGTATGTGAACTCCCTCATTAAAGCCGTTCATAAAACAAAACTATCAACTCGGAAATAAAAATTAAAAGTTATGGTAGCAAAAATGGCACCCTATGGGGGCCTGGAAAGCCTGGGGTCACATAGGGAAGCCCCAAGTGCATTTCTGGTGCAGGCAGACCAAGGCAGGCACCTCAAGTCCAGGCGAGCAAAGTCCGTGGCCACATCAGGGTTTCTGGAACTGGAGAACTCACAGTCCCTTCAGAGTCTTGTCTGCTCAGACTTGCAGGGTGGTGCTTTAGGGAGGTCTCAGCACCTGTCCCCACCCAAACCAAACACACCACACACCCGCCAGTGCAGGTGAGAGAAAGGCTGGTCTAGGAGCAGCGCTGCTGTGACCATCTCCAGAGCCAGCCCAGAGGCCCCAGGGCACGGGGAGGCCCCCGTGGGAGACAATCCTTTCTGAGAATGAGACGGCACGGAAGGGGAAGAATTCACCAAGGACACTAGAGCATCTCCTTCAGAGGCTTCTCCACCTCTGCCTGCCCTGAGCGGGTCCACTCCTGATGCTTCTCTGGTTTCCGTCCTTGCTGACGTCATCTTTGCCCGATACCCACTGGCACCCCGATGCTGATAACATCCGTTTATAACTCTAGTGAGGTCTCACCCCAGAGCTCCCGGCCTGCTGGCCGGTCTCCTGGACAACCGTAGATACCCCCAAGCCATCTCAGACCCAGTGTGTCCCAAACTGGCCATCCTCTCCCTCTGCCAAACATCTTCCTCCTGCTGGGTTTCTTATTCTGGGTGCTGACATCATCCTCCATCCGGTTTCTTAAACAGGAAGCGTGGAGCTGTCAACGCCTCCCTCTCCTGCCTCTCAGTCAACAAGGCCATCAGTCCTGCCTGCTAAACAGCTTCCTCCTCTCTGCTTGGATTACTGATGTGGCCTCCTAAGTGGTCTCCAAGCTTCCGATCCCTCCTCTTTAATCCATTACCCATCCAGCTGCTGAAGTGATCATTTCCCTGCTTCAAACGGCTTCCCATTGCCTGCACTGCAGAATGCAGTCCAAACTCCTATGCTTGGCTTACAAAACCTTTCATGAGCTGACCCCATGAGCTCATCTCTTTTTACTCCCTTCCTCCACCGTGGCCAGCTCCCAGGCTCTAGGAAGCAGGCTTTTTGTTCCTGGGAGCGGCAAAGACAGATAGGAGGCTTGGGGATGTCCCCACACTACATGCTGGTGGTTGACCCCTTGTCCCCACCACCCCCGGGTTCCCAGCTAGAGAAAAATTGTCTAACACTGCTGCCTGGAGCTTTCAATCCTGTAACAAACTCTGCTTTCTGCCATCCAGCGCCAACCCTCACCCCATGTGAAAGCAGATGTAAGCCAACACTCAATGTTTTTCATCGTCACCTCAGTCCAAAATTGTGGGCTTTTAAAATACAGAACTGAGCCATTATTAATAACAGACCCAGCACGTAATGACAGAGCAAAGCAAGAAAGACCCAGCCCGTGGGTTCAGACAGCCAAGTGAGGTGCAGGAGCAGAAATCCACTTCTGCAAAGAGCAGCGGTGGCTGGAAACACAGAAATTCGGGTCATTGGCTCAGCTGGACTTGATTATCTGAGATGCGGGTGCAGAGAAAGACCCTGAGGCTGGGATGGTGCATTTAAGAATAAATGAAAAGGGTGGCACCTGTGGCTCAGTGGGTAGAGAGCGCTGTCCCCATGTATGGAGGGTGGCAGGTTAGAACCCGGCCCTGACCAAACTGCAACAAAAAATAGCCAGGCATTGTGGTGGACACCTATAGTCCCAGCTACTCAGGAGGCTGAGGCAAGAGAATCGCCTAAGCCCAGGAGTTGGAGGCTGCTGTGAGCTGTGACACCACAGCACTCTACCAAAGGCAATAAAGTGAGACTCTGTCTCTAAAAAAAAAAAAAAAAAGAATGGGTGGGGCTGAGGTCATCCCCCAGGATCCAAGAGGTGTGTGAGCGGGTCTCTGGGGAGACAGATGCTCCGAGGAGAGGCCCTGCCACCCAATGAGCTGGGTCGTGGCTCAGGAAAGCAGGTGTCCTTCCTGCTCCATGAGCGTGTCATCAGGCCGAGCAACCCCCCTGACCCCCACCCTGGCTGTCTGCTCTTCAAGCAGGGGTAAAACCCACCGTGTGTCTCCCCCAGCTGCCCAAATGGCACAGAAACCTGCAACATGGCTGTCTGGCTGTCCGGCTGTCCGGCTGTCTGGCCTGGGGGACTGGAGGGAGTGTTCGCACCAGGCACGTCAGCCTCTTGGGGTCCACTGACAATGACCAGCTCTTAAGCAGACGTCAAAACTCTTAGCCCCAAGTAGAGATGAATCCTGAAAACCCCCCACCTCACAACTTCTCCAGTGCCCTGGCTGTGACCTTTGGAAGGCAAGTGACCAGAATCTCCCTCTGTGGGTCCCCAAGCAGTGCATGGCTGTGAGTGAGTCAGGACCCGGGATGGGTGCTGGCTACCCCGTCAGGTGCTGAGGGTGGCTGGGCACCGTCTCACAGTGGACTGGCCTGTGCCCTTTCTCTGGCCTTTACACACTTCAGTAGAGTTGGGACACTGGCACACAATCTGACAGGGACATGGAGTGGGCACTGTGACATTCTGGGCAGAGATCACCCAGGGTGCCTTCGAAATCTCCTCTCCTTGTGATAGGAGCCAGGAGCGGACCTCACACAGAGGGGAAGACGTGTCTTTGAGGCCCCTTTCAAGCAGCAGAACCTCCAGAGCACTTGTCAGAGAAGACTGGCCCTTGCCTTCTCTCTGCAGCCCTGCGACAGAGCCAGGCGACTTCCAGTGAAGACCCTAGGAGCACCGCAGCCCGGAGCACACAAGAGCCCCATCAGTGCTTCAGCGGTCATGGGAATCTCTCCATTGACAGGCCAGGACAAGGGGACCCCAGCGTCTCACAGTTCACAGTGGCAGAGCCACAAAGCTCAGAGAAGAGAGCCCTCATCCCTCCAGCAGTTTAACACAGAGAAACCTGGTTGTGGAGAGAGGAAAATCCATCCTAGTGTTCAGAGCTTGTCTAAAATCTTCTGTGCAGGGAAGAGCTAATGTGTTTCTCGGTGGGGGAAAATCTTCAGACACCCCCGCCCGAGTTTTCCTGGACAGTGGGTGTCCTGCCCCCAGCATTTTGCAGAAGCTATGGGGAGCGGGCCCTGGGCTCCCGCTCAAGTTTCCTACCCCAGTCCCTGTGCCAGCTCCAACTGTGGTGATGAGTGCAAACACAGATGAATTTTGGAAACATATTAAGAAGCAATTACGATTCTTTGCCTTTCCATGCTTCCTCCTTCCCCTTAGGTCCCAGGAATTAGCATAAATTCCTTGGTCAGGAGAAGCCATCAAAACACTATCCAACCACATCTAATTTTCAGAGCTGCTGGGCTCTAAAGTGACCAGAGTTAAAGGTCTAGTCATAAATTTTCCTCTTGGTGCCGCCTGCCTGAGCCCGAACTCCCGCAAGCCTCCTGAGCTGACCAGATAGCAGATGAGCCCAGTTGATTCTGCACACACAGCACAGCCTCATGCTCACCCACCGGCCTCTCTACCCTTCCCAGCAAAGCACGGCCTTGTTTCCTTGAACTTGGTTTCTCTGCTCTGCCGCACGTCTGAGCAGGTGTGTCTGCCAGCGTTAGCTAGTGCCTAGCGCCACCCCAGACCCGGCTCTCCCTGGTCAGCCCAGCCCCCTCTCTACTCCTCCTTTGGCCAGAGAGGGAGGAGGTCAGGAGAGGAGGAGACCCCAGCTTGTTCATTATGCTACTTTCTATAATTTAATGAAGGACAGATTATTAAATATTGGCTAAAAAGTTTTGAGACTTACTGAAAGGTTATCAGAAAGCAATTCTGACCCTGGTTCAGATAAGAGGGGAATGGGATGGCCACTCAGCCTGCTCGCTAAGCAGTAAGTTAGGGAGGAAGCTGTCACACACACAGAAGTGCAGCGCCACTGGGGTCTGCCCAGCACATCCCCAGGCATTCCTAGGGCCGGCATGATGGGTCCTCCCAGCTCTGTGTCAGGCACCCAGGACGAAGTCTAAACATGTATTTCTTTATGATACACACCATGGTATTGTGTCTACAGAGTGGCTTTGCGGCTGTGTTCATCTGGGCACCCCCCCTCGGCCGAGCCCCTGTGATCTCTCTCCCTCCCTGCCTCCCCCAGCGCCACATATAGTCCATCATGGCTGTGTCTTCTCTGTCTAGCTTCTCGGCTAACAGACCTAAGACTCCTCCATGTGAGGCTTAACGGTTCATTCCTCTTTCTTGCTCAAGAGTATTCCCTCGTCTGGATTTGTAACTTTATTCCTAATAAGTGAGGTCAGCCCCATCCACTCCTGCTTTCATTTATTCTTAAATGCACCATCCCAGCCTCAGGGCCTTTCTCTACACCCACATCTCAGATGATCTAGTCCAGCTGAGCCAATGACCCGAACTTCTGGGTTTGCAGCCACCGTTGGTGTTTGTAGAAGTGGATTTCTGCTCCTGCACAGCTCTGAGCTGTCTGACCCCGGGGGCTGGGCCTTTCTTGCTTTGCTCTGTGATTACGCACTGGGCTGTTACTAATTCCCGCTCAGTTCTATATTCCAAGAACCCGAGTTCCCTCATCCATTCACCTTCTTGAGAACATCTTGGTGGCTTCCAGTTTTTAATGATCACAAACGAACTTGCTATAAACCTTTATGTGGAGGTTCTTGTGTCTCAAATCTGTGAGGCAAGTCCCTGGGAGCGCAGTCACTTGATCATGTGGCAAAGCTATGTGAGCTTTGTAGAAAACTCACAAACTCACTTCCAAAGTGCTTGTGCCGTTTTGCATTCTTGCCAGCAGTGCATGAGAGTTCCTGCGGCTCCACATTCCTGCCGGTATTTTCAGCTTTTTTGGATTTTAGCCATTCTAGTAGGCATGGGGAGGTATCTCATGGTGGTTTCAATATACATTTTCCTAATGACAGAAGATGTTGAACGTCTTTGGCACACTTCCTTGTCATTCACGTATATGCTTTGGGGAGGTGTCTGTTCAGATATTTTGCCCATACTCCATCAGACCGTTTTCTTTCTTACTGAGTTCATTGAGTTTTGAAAACTCTTTATATAGTTGGAACACTAATGTTTTATCTAACGTGATTTGCAAGTATTTTCATCTCCTCAGTGACTTCTCTTCTCACTTTTTTAGGAATGGTTTTAACAGAGCAGAAGTTTTTAATTTTAATGGAGCCCAAATTATAAATGTTTTGTTGTTATGGATTGTGTTTTGAGTGTTATATCTAAAAACTTATCACCAAGCCTGAGGTCACAGAGTTTCGCCACTGATTCCTTCTAGAAGGTTGATAGTTTTATGCTTTACATTTATGTCTATAATTGGAGTTAACTTTTATGTGGGAAGTAAGATCTGTGCCTACTTTCTTTTTGGTATATAGACGGCTGGTTGTCCCTGCACCATTCATTGAAAACACTAACCTTTCTCCATTGAATTACCTTTGTGCCTTTACAAAGATTCAGTTGACTTTATTTGTGTGGGCCTGTTTCTAGGTTCTGTATTCTGTTCCACTGATCTAGCTGTCTATCCTTTTCCCAATGCCATGCCTTATATGAATAGTAAGTCCTGACAGCAGGTAGTGTGAGTCTTCCAACTTTGTTCTCTTTCAGTATTCTAGTGACTACACCGACCAATAGCTCCTTTGACTTTACATAGAAAATTTATATTCACTTCGTAGATATTTACAAAATAGTTTCCTAGGATTTTTATTGAGAGTCCTTGAATCTATAGATCATTTGGGAAGAATTTACATCTTAACAATACAGAGACTCCCGGTTCATGAACGTGGACTGTCTCTCCATTTATTTAGATCATTCATTTATCTCATTAATGTTCTATAGTTTTCTACATATTGATTCTGTACATATTTTTAACTTTAACTTTTTTTGGTGCTGTTTTAAATTATATTGTTTTCTCAATTGCAAGTTATAGGAATACAATTCGCTTTTTTCATTAAAGACACAGATTTTTATTCTCTCCACTTTCTCATTTATGACATCCTATAAAAGCTAAAATGTAGTCTCCGAGGGTAGGTCAGAATAGGAAGCTTACCGTGCTCTGACGTCCCCCTAAAAACATTAACTCCCCCCCCCCCCCGCCCACTGGTTAACATAGCCTTCCTGGCATTTTCTTAGTTATTGTGTTAAGACATTTACATTCTACATTTACTAAGTTTCACATATACCCTTGTAAGATGCACTGCAGGTGTAATCCCACCAATCACCCTCCCTCCGCCCACTTCCCCCCTCTCTCCCCTCCCTCTCCCCCTTCCCCCTATTCTGAGGTTGTAACTGGGTTATAGCTTTCATATGAAAGCCATAAATTTGTTTCATAGTAGGGCTGAGTACATTGGATACTTTTTCTTCCATTCTTGAGATACTTTACTAAGAAGAATATGTTCCAGCTCCATCCATGTAGAAAACATTAACTTTTATCTTTTCACTTTGTATCCTGTGATCTCACTAGTTCCAGGGGTTCTTTTTCTAGATTCTTTGTTGTTTTTTATTTACATAGATAATTATCTCTTCTGTGACTAAATA